>ONZH01016690.1:0-22468 GCA_900303285.1 Rhinella marina
GACTGCCGACTCTTGCAGCTTCTATTACGGTGCCACTCTGTGGCCTTGAAATTTGTTTGACTGCTGACTCTTGCAGCTTCTATTAAGGTGCCACTCTGTGGCCTTGAAATTAGTTTGACTGCTGACTCTTGCAGCTTCTATTACGGTGCCACTCTGTTGCCTTGAAATGTATTCGACTGCTGCCTCTTGCAGCTAGCTGTTACAGTGCCACTCTGTTGCCTTGAAATTTGTTTGACTGCTGACTCTTGCAGCTTCTATTACGGTGCCACTCTGTGGCCTTGAAATTTGTTTGACTGCTGACTCTTGCAGCTTCTGTTACGGTGCCACTCTGTGGCCTCAAAATTGATTCAAATTTTTTGGACCTTCTGCTCGGCAGTATGTCAGTCGTAAATTTTTTGTACATTCTGTAGTCCCATTCCATTATTCATAGCTCAAGTATACAGGAAACAGAGCTAACTGTAGTTTATGATGATGTAGCTGATTACACTTGGGAGCCGGGTGAAGCAAGGGCTTTATGGTCATTATCGTCATCTGCAGACAAAGATTCCACTGCTGCTAGCTCAAGTACACAGGAAACCCTGTTTGTTTTGAACACTCAAATTTTTAAAAGTAAAAGATTCCTGCCCCCGGGACACTCAGCGATGAGCATGGGAGAGGCGAGAGACAAGGGATCCCACGGGTGGTAGCTCATCTTGGGTCAATAATGACATTTTGTCACAGTCCAGGCAAAGCTGTAGCCTATGCTGCACCTCCTCTGTTCCTGTCCGCTGGCATAACCAGCCCCTATACTGATAAGAACATATGCTACAGTTGATCTTAGCCAAAAGGACGAGAATTTTTTAGTACTGGAAGCTCTTCAGGGTATGTCATCATGCCACTCTCCGGCCTGATGCTGCTGTCGCCGCCAACTGCACATGCTGTCTCCTAGCTGCCGCTACCTCAAAATTAGGTAATTGTGCCGCTCTGTGGCCTTGAAATTTGTTTGACTGATGACTCTTGCAGCTGCTGTTATGGTACGACTCTCCTCTGCAGCAGCATGTCAGTCGTAAAATTTTGGTATGTTCTGTAGTCCTATTCCATTATTCACAGCTCAAGTACACAGGAAACCCTGTTTGTTTTGAACACTCGAATTTTTAAAAGTAAACAATTCCGGCCCCCGGGACACTCAGCGATGAGCATGGGGGAGGAGAGAGGCAGGGGCTCCCACAGGTGGTAGCTCAGCTCGCTGCAGACCGCCAGCTCGATCACAAGATAGAACTCTGAGCTTTCTTGGCATCTTGGGTCAATAATGACATTTTGTCACAGTCCAGGCAAAGCTGTAGCCTGTGCTGCACCTCCTCTGTTCCCGTCCACTGGCATAACCAGCCCCTATACTGATAAGAACATATGCTACAGTTGATCTTAGCCAAAAGGACGAGAATTTTTTAGTAACATAGTAACATAGTTTACAAGGCCGAAAAAAGACATCTGTCCATCCAGTTCGGCCTGTTTTCCTATAAGTTGATCCAGAGGAAGGCAAAAAAACCCTGTGAGGTAGAAGCCACAGAAAGAATTCCTTCCCGACTCCAATCAGGCAATCAGAATTACTCCCTGGATCAACGACCCCTCTCTAGTAACTATAACCTGTAATATTATTACCCTCCAAAAATACATCCAGGCCTCTCTTGAACTCTTTTAGTGAACTTACATCACCACCTCCTCAGGCAGAGAGTTCCATAGTCTCACTGCTCTTACCGTAAAGAATCCTCTTCTATGTTTGTGTACAAACCTTCTTTCCTCCAGACGCAGAGGATGGCCCCTCATCACAGTCACAGTCCTGGGGATAAATAGATCGTGGGAGAGATCTCTGTACTGACCTCTGATATATTTATACATAGTTATTAGATCTCCCCTCAGTCGTCTTTTTTCTAAAGTGAATAAGCCTAATTTTGATAATCTTTCTGGGTACTGTAGTCCACCCATTCCAGTTATTACTTTATTTGCCCTCCTCTGAACCCTCTCCAGCTCTGCTATGTCTGCCTTGTTCACAGGAGCCCAGAACTGTACACAGTACTCCATGTGTGGTCTGACTAGTGATTTGTAAAGTGGCAGGACTATGTTCTCATCACGGACATCTATGCCTCTTTTGATGCAACCCATTATCTTATTGGCCTTGGCAGCAGCTGTCTGACACCGGTTTCTGCAGCTTAGATTTCTGTTCACTAAAATTCCTAGGTCCTTTTCTATGTCAGAGTTACCCAATATTTTACCATTCAGTATGTACTGGTGACCAGCATTATTCCTTCCCATATGCATAACTTTACATTTGTCAGTGTTAAACCTCATCTGCCACTTCTCTGCCCAAGCCTCCAGTCTATCCAGATCCATCTGTAGCAGTGTACTGTCCTCTTCTGTGTTAATTACTTTACACAGTTTAGTGTCATCTGCAAAAATTGACATTTTACTGTGCAAGCCTTCTACAAGATCATTAATAAATATAATGAAGAGAATAGGGCCCAATACTGACCCCTGTGGTACCCCACTAGTTACAGTGACCCAATCTGAGTATGTACCATTAATAACCACCCTCTGTTTTCTATCACTGAGCCAGTTACTTACCCACATACAGACATTTTCTCCCAGGCCAAGCATTCTCATCTTATATACTAACCTTTTATGTGGTACAGTGTCAAATGCTTTGGAGAAGTCCAGATATACGACATCCATTGATTCGCTGCGGTCCAGTCTAGAACTTACCTCCTCATAGAAACTGATTAAATTGGTTTGACATGACCGATCCCTCATGAAGCCATGCTGATATGGAGTAATTTGCTTATTTTCATTGAGGTACTCCAAGATAGCATCTCTTAGAAAACCCTCAAACAGTTTACCCACGACAGATGTTAAACTTACCGGCCTATAGTTCCCGGGCTCTGTTTTTGGACCCTTTTTGAATATTGGCACCACATTTGCTATGCGCCAATCCTGTGGAACACTCCCTGTCAGTATAGAGTCCTTAAATATCAGAAATAAGGGTCTGGCGATGACATTACTTAATTCTCTTAGGATACGGGGGTGTATGCCATCCGGTCCTGGCGATTTGTCTATTTTAATCTTTTTAAGACGCAGCTCTACTTCTTCCTGGGTCAGACAGGGCACTTTTAATGGGGAATTTACTTTTATATTCTGCATTTCATCTGACAGTTTATTTTCCTCAGTGAATACAGTGGAGAAAAAGATATTTAGTAGCTTTGCTTTCTCCTCATCGCTCTCTGCAACTCCCCCCTCATTACTCTGTAAGGGGCCGACACCTTCAGGTTTATACTTTTTACCATTTATATAATTAAAGAACATTTTAGGGTTAGTTTTACTTTCTTTGGCGATTAATCTCTCGGTCTCTAGTTTGGCTGTTTTTATTTGTCTTTTACATATTCTATTTTTTTCCTTGTAGTGTTTCAATGCTTCCTCGCTCTTCTCCTGTTTTAGTGATTTAAATGCTTTCTGTTTGTCATTTATTGCTTTCTTTACAGTTCTGTTTATCCACATTGGTTTTTTCTTGTTCCTTAACCTTTTATTCCCATAAGGTATGTACCTCTCACAATTAGATATTAGGATGCTTTTAAAAATATCCCATTTTTGTGGCTGTATTTTTATTTTTGAGGACTTTGTCCCAGTTAGTTAGGCCTATGGCCTCTCTTAGTTGGCTAAATTTAGCTTTTTTGAAGTTAGGTATTTTTGTTCCTCCCTGAAGAAACGCTCTTTTGAATGACAATTGGAATCCTGCACATCTGTTGTTCTGTCAGGTCTATTGGTTAATACTAAGTCCAGTATGGCCGTCCCTCTAGTCGGGTCCTGAATCAGTTGGGAAAGGTAATTGTCTTTGGTTATTTCCAAGAACCTGTTTCCTTTATGAGATATACAGGTTTCAGTTTTCCAGTCTATATCTGGGTAGTTGAAATCCCCCATAATAACGACCTCATTATGATTTGCCACCTCGTCTATTTCGTTTAGAAGTAGATTTTCTATGGGCTCTGGTATACTAGGGGGTTTATAATAAACTCCTATTAGTATTTTATTATTGTTTTTGGCTCCATTAATTTTTACCCACAGTGACTCCACATCTTCATGTCCCTCACTTATATCTTCCCGCAGTGTGGGCTTTAGACAGGACTTTACATAAAGGCAGACCCCTCCCCCTCTCCGGTTTTGGCGATCCTTTCTAAACAGACTGTAACCCTGTACGTTAACTGCCCAGTCATAGCTATCATCCAGCCATGTCTCAGTTATTCCCCCTATGTCATAGTCCTCCTCACACATCACTAATTCCAGTTCACCAATTTTATTAGTCAGGCTTCTGGCATTAGTGTACATACACTTAAGAGGTATATGTATATTTTTTACCCCCCTTTTTAAATTACTATTACCTGTGAAGTTAATATCCGGGGTTTTTGGGTTACTTTGGTAGATGTTTTGCCCACTATTCTCCCTACATTCCTCACTAATCCCAACCCCTACTAACCCCCCACTCTCCCCGACTATGACCCACTCTCTATCTACACTATCTACCCCCTTATTAGTATTAGTACTGGAGGCTCTTAAGGGTATGTCATCATGCCACTCTCCGGCCTGATGCTGCTGTCGCCGCCGACTGCACATGCCGTCTCCTAGCTGCCGCTACCTCAAAATTAGGTAATTGTGCCACTCTGTGGCCTTGAAATTTGTTTGACTGCTGACTCTTGAAGCTTCTGTTACGGTGCCACTCTGTGGTCTTGAAATTTGTTTGACTGACAACTCTTGCAGCTGCTGTTATGGTACCACTCTCCTCTGCAGCAGCATGTCAGTCATAAAATTTTGGTACGTTCTGTAGTCCTATTCCATTATTCACAGCTCAAGTACACAGGAAACCCTGTTTGTTTTGAACACTCGAATTTTTAAAAGTAAACAATTCCGGCCCCCGGGACACTCAGCGAGGAGCATGGGGGAGACGAGAGGCAGGGGCTCCCACAGGTGGTAGCTCAGCTCCCTGCAGACCGCCAGCTCGATCGCAAGATGGAACTCCAAGCTTTCTTGGCATCTTGGGTCAATAATGACATTTTGTCACAGTCCAGGCAAAGCTGTAGCCTGTGCTGCACCTCCTCTGCTCCCGTCTGCTGGCATAACCAGCCCCTATATTGATAAGAACATATGCTACAGTTGATCTTAGCCAAAAGGACGAGAATTTTTTAGTACTGGCGGCTCTTCAGGGTATGTCATCATGCCACTCTCCGGCCTGATGCTGCTTTCGCCGACGACTGCACATGCCGTCTCCTAGCTGCCGCTACCTCAAAATTAGATAATTGTGCCACTCTGTGCCGCTCTAGTAGGATCTTGGGCCTCTGCACAATTCTTTATAGCTGGTGCTAACATTGACCTGTAAGGCTGAGTTCAGACTTGAGTTGTTTGGTGAGTTTCGGCCCCTTAACTGCCCAAATACATAAAAGTGTGCAGCGATTCTAAGAAGCCTGTTATGTGCGTGTCACACTGGCTCACAGTATTCTTCCACTACCACAGTAGTGTACTCAAGCGCAATGCTGGCATTCACTGTAATGTTGATTTGTACATTAATGCTACGCATTGTATGCTAGTGTGTACGATTTTGTATGCTAATGCGCACGCATTTGGACGCTAATGCGTACGCATTGTGCGCAAATGCGTACAAATTCAGTTAATTAGCATACTTTTACAAGCGAAAGGAGTAAAAAAGAAGTCGCGATTGTGACCTTTTTCTATTAACCAGACACCCTCCCCTCTTCCAAGCGGGTGGTGCCTGGTTTAGTCCCATTGACTAACATTATGCTCGGTTGCTTGGCCAGAGCACCCGAGCATACGAGCACAGAAGTGCTCGCTCAACACTACTCCCTATGCGTTTTACTGTAATGCACAGTGCTCTACACCACTATCCAGGCTCTCTGCAGCCCAGAAGTAGTCGTTTTTTAATGCGATTCGCAACAAATTTATTCATATTGAAGCAAATCTTTTGAAAAATTCGCTCATCTCTAAGTTTCTTATAGACATAAGGTCTGAAAAATATAAGTAAAACATTATGTGACTAAGCCCATTCCCCCCAAAAAAGCAGACAAAATACACACGTATTTCATGTATTTTAAAGCTGAAACATTTCCACACAAAAAAGAAAGGAAGCACCCTAAAAGTAATTTCTTGGACGCATCTGGATGCCTGAAATTAGGTAAAGGGGAGATAATGTGGTTGCCCAGGGCCAAATAGTATGTCCTGCTTTAAATACAGTACTTACTTTAGTAAGTTAGTTCAATAAACCATATAGGAAAAGCCTACTCATTAAAGATTGACTAGGGGTAGGCTGAGCAGTACAAATCTAAGTGATTCATCAAGGAGTAGGAAGATATATGGGACTTATCCTTAATTAAACACAAATTAGAATATTTCAGGGGATGGACCATAGGACTGGAAAGAGTAGAGGGTCACATAATCAGAATGAAGTCAGATCTTAAACTCTTAACATACAGTACTGTGCAAATCAGGATGTATGGGTATAAGTAAAAGATGACAAACGAAAATTAGAGAGTATAAAGCACCACAGTCTGTGCTCTCCCAAGGTAATGCTTAATCAAGAAAAGGGTATCAAATGGGCAATACCTAAAATTTAACTTTTAATACATACCGATATAAAAAGTCCACCAAAAAGGTCAGACATCTATAACAAAAATTATGTGCGACTAAAATAACAATATATGTAACTAATATACCAGGTGTAGAGTTGCAGACATAACATATCCAGAGGGGGTAAATACTTGGGACACCAGCTGACCCTAGGCTAGGGCCCTCTCCCAGTCTCAGCCCAGAGATGCAAGTAGGTGGTAGTGGCACTCTGTCCCCGTTCCTATCCCTCCTCTACCTGCGAAACCCTGATAAATAAATGTTATAAATCGTGTCCCAAAGCGTTTCCCCCTCTCAATAAAGGAGGGTTCATCAGGGGACTTACAACATGTGAATAAAAGAAACTTGCAATTGGAGGTCAAACTTGTACCGATGCCAAACCAGTGTAGCTTAATGGATCACCCATAGATAAGGGCAAATAATATAATTCCATCATATAAAGCAAGTGACACTGAAATTAAACTGCACCCTGCAAGCTACACAGTCACATAACCACTTGCAGTTCTCAGAGCAGTAGTAACTCACGGTTACCAGTGGGGCACCAGCGCTCAGTCAGTAGTGCTCAGCAGTACGTGCTTCCATTCTGGTATCGGGAGTCAGTGGGCTCGACATTCTGGCTGACTTTGGAGCATGGCGTGCGTTCCACGGTGCGGAAATAAGGTAAACCACTGCCATCAATTGTATATTATAATTATTCTGACAGGTGTGAGGCACATTATCACTGCCTATTTAAGTTTGCTCACTCTAACACACTTCCGCTTATCAAGCTAGAAGTGGGGGTCGGATGTACTGACTGAGCGCTGGTGCCCCACTGGTAACCGTGAGTTACTACTGCTCTGAGAACTGCAAGCCGCTATGTGACTGTGTAGCTTGCAGGGTGCAGTTTAATTACAGGGATCTGCTGCCTAAGAACAATGATTGCCTATAGGAACAAGTGATCGCTTGTCCCCATGTACCGAATGTGACTACTATATGTAAATGCAGCTCTTATCTCCGCTGATGAGAAGGCAGTGCTTGGGAATGTTTGATTTGTTCACAATAGTTGTCTGAATCATCGATCTGTGTAAAAGGACTGTAAGAAAATAGTTTTGCTTCTTTCCATCAAAAAGCTTAGACCAGTGTTCCCCAATGCCAGTCTTCAGGGCCCACCTAACAGTCATGATTTGAGAGTATCCCATAGAATGAATACCTGGGGTAAGTCCTGATGTATTGAAACTAATTATATCACCTGCTGAATACTAAGGAAAGCCTGAAAACCTGAGCGTTGGGCCCTGAGGACTGGAGTTGAGGAACACTGGCTTAGACAATGATGTTTAATTCTAATATGATGCTGTATGTCAGGTTCTCCTGCTGGGTGTTTACCACGAGTCTCAATGTCTACAATAATTTCAACTTTTTAAGCAAAAATAATGACATATTTCTGTTTTTTTTCTGTTCCCAAATCACAAGTTGTAATTCACTTTCATTAAAATAGAATTTTTAAATCTGTTTATCAATCTTTAGCTTTTTTTCCAACAAAGTTGAATATAGTTAATTACAAATACAACACACTGTATCTACAGTAAATTTATCCTAACTTGCAAGTTGAAGGTTGATGCTCACACTTTGATAGACTTATGGATTAAATGTCTGAACACACAGCTAGGAATATACTGCAGTTTATGTTTTAGTGCCTCTTCCATAAGTATGGCAGGTTGAAAGCTTTGTCTTTGTAACAAGTTATTGCCATGTTTCCTGGTTTTGCGTTATTTTTTTGACAGCCAAGGCCATTACAGGGTGTTGAGAGAAAACAAAGAATAAATATTTTAAGAAAATATAGACAAAAGTGAACAGGTATACTTGTAATAGCTTAAATGAAGTTCAGATCATGTCCTGAAAACATGCACTCGACAGGAATAAATATTGTTTGCTCTCTTCTAAAATACACTTGACATTACACTCCCAGCATGTTGTCTTGGGGTAGGCAAAGTATTTATTCCTTTAGGGTCGATGAAGCAAATTATTATATATACTATGAGACTAATAAGTATGAGAATAATGTGAAGCATTCTGGATTTACATCTCAGGAACCTATAGTTACAGAGTGTTGAATGTTACAATCGGTGTCTATATACCTAAAATCACTCAAGTGAAATTCATACATTAAAGGGAGTCTGTCACCTCATTTTCACCTATATAACTAACAGCACTGCCCCACAGAAGATTGCATACAAATCCCAGACATACCTGTGTGCACTGTGTGTCTGTATTACATGTCAAGAAAAAGCACTTTTATTCTGCAGGAAAACAGCTCCCAAGTGCCCGGCTGAAAGTGAAACTAAAAACAGCTTTCTCTCCTGACTCAATTTCTAACAGCTATATCTTCTGATATACTGGATATAATGCTGTGATTTTGGTATCATTTTAAAGCTTGGAATGTCAGCTTTCAAAGAAGGTCAGAACCATTTTTCTAATCCCAAGATATGAGCAGCTAAAGCTGCCCTCCCCCCACCAGTCTGGTTTGCAGCAGCAGCAGAGCCGGGCACTTGGGAGCTGTTTTCCTGCAGAATAAAAGTGCTTTTCCTGGACATGTAATACAGACACACAGTGCACACAGGTATGTCTGGGATGTGTATGCAATCGTCTGTGGGGCACTGCTGTTAGCTATATAGGTGAAAATGAGGTGACAGACTCCCTTTAAATATGTTTTAATGATATCCAAAATTCACAAATGTGCCATATAGGTTTACAAGGTGTATCTATAATTAGAGATGAGTGAAGTTATGAAAACTTCAATTCAGATGCTTTGCCGAATTACTTAATCACAAAGCGTATTTCTTTGTAAGTAGCGGGTGCAATTACAGGGAACGGTGATTGCCACTCTCCATCATTGAAACCCTCAGATGCTGCATTCATCCCTGATCGTGGCCTCTGAGGTAAAAATGGAGGCCTTTCAGGGGTTAAAAATAATAACACTCATCTAATCCTTTTTGAGCATGAATAAGCTGTAGCAGCCATCTTGATTGAACATCTTCTGTGATGCGTGATGACATCATAACCATCAAAGTACACTTTGGATACTTAGATTTGCTTAACACTACCTATAATGTGTCTACTGTAGCTTCAGTTTAATAATGCAATAATTGCATACGTGTTATCAAATATTATTATATCACGAAGCAGTAATTCGCCCCATAACGTAAGCTGACACCTCCCTCTGCAATGAACACCACTTACCTTACCTTTTTCCATTAGGTCTGGCTCCTCTATAAAAATGCATACTCAAATTGGTTATTTATATATGTTTATTTTAAAGTGAAGTAGACTTTCAGTAGATTTTCATAGTAAACTAACACCATAATTAGAGATGAGCGAATCAATTTGTCGATTCGTTGATTCGTATCGAATCTTGGGAATTTTTAGCTGCGAAGCGAATCCGAATATTACGTGATTCGCTTCGACTTTGTACGCATTTGCTACGTAGTTTGTCCTATAAATTATACGCTATTGCTGCGTATAAGTTACTGTATACACTGTTGCGTACGAATTCAATTCATTAGCAAACTTTTACTGTTAGTTAGTTTATCGTGTGCAAAAGCCCGGGAAGAAAGCGGTCACCTGACTTAGTGGGCAGGGCTTGCTCTGATTGGCTCAGGCTCGGTAAGCCAGTGACGCATCACTTCTGCTGCGACTACTGAGACAAGCAGAAGCACTGTGTGTGAAGTTCTGAGACCTGTTTTGTGAAAATTTGATGTAATAGCTCTGGGAATCCATATTACACATATCAGGGATACTGCAGGGCAATTGCAGGCCCAGTTCAGGGCTAGTATTTAATCAAGCAGGGAGAGAGAGATAGGGAGAGAAAGGGAGAGACAGGGAGAGACAGTGAGATACAGGGACAAAGACCAGCTGCAGGGCCACATTAAAAAATGTCTGTAATGGATAAGCAAAAGGGGTCCAGTTCCAGCCAGACTTTGAGCTTTAAAAAAGCAGAAGGTGGCACAGGGCAGCAGTGCCAAAAGACCTGTAGCTGGAGCATCTACTAGTAGTATTCGCAATACTTGGCTGGTGTTCTACCAGGCTAACCCAACGAGGCTCAAAATTGTAGTGGAGGAGAAAGTAGAGGCGGTAGTGGAGTGGATGGCACGCTCATCTCAGTCTCAGCAGGATAATCTGCTGTCATCTGCTGATACAGTATCCATATGAAGCCAGGGGTCAGACTTGTCCTGCTTCACCATTCCACTCAAGCAAACCCTGTCATTTTCTGCCACCTCTCTGGCTTCAGTGTTCCATCCTAGCGGTGTCCCTTCTGCAATTTCTAAAAAAAAAAAAGCCACCGAAGCCCACCTTATAATCCAGCGGTTGTAGAGGACAGCCTCCCTGAGGCCAACAGTGGCCGGAACTGTCCCACTATGCACTAGGGCTTCTTTCCTGCCCAGCCTCAAGTGTCATGTCAGAGAGGGTTTTTAGTGCTGCTGGGGGGGTGGTGACACCCAAAAGGACAAATCTGTCACCGGGCAGTGTTCAAAAAAATACCTATATTATATTTATAAAAATGAATAATGGCTGGATTACATCCAAATTTCATATTCCTTTTGCTGATGCTGGTGGTGATTTGATCAGGCCTTGCAGGGCAGAATAGTCTGAGTGTCTTCCCACTGTTGCTGTCAGCCGGGCCATAATTTTACAGCCAAATGTCTTGTGTTATGTCATGGGCTGTGTGAACCCGAAGTCTCCAAAACCCTATTTCAAAACCAAACACTGTTGTCTACCTCCGCCTCCGTTTTCTACGCTTAGTAGAAGAGTAGCTGTTACTAATAGTTCTATTTAGTATTGTTAGGTTTGTTTTGGAGCCTCAGCCTTTAGTCCTCCCCCTCCCAAAAAAATATATATATGTGTGTTATATATATTTAAAAAATTTTTTTTTTTTTTACACTGCCTCTGCCTCTCGTACAAGTTATATTAGCGGACTTTGTTATACACCACTGCAGTCTGTTGTATTTATTTTACCTATCACTCTATGCTGATATACCCCGCCCCCTACTACTACTGGCCGGGGCAGCCATAAAAAGCTCATATATCATTTTCACTGCCTATGTTAAGGTAAAATGTACAGGCTTGTTGCGCAAACAAGCCAAGCCTTTTTTATTTTTCTGTCTGTCAATTGTAAACAGTGAACAGGAGTGTGTGTAATGTAGTAATACTTCGGCCGGCAGACACTGCTGTGTTCACTAATATGGGAAAATGGCCGTGGGAGAAAAAAAAAGTCTTCTTCACACTATGTTAGGATCAGGAAGGTGTTAAAGGTTTAACAAAACACTCAAAACACAGGTTTTTCAAGAATATTTTAGGAATTAGATATGAGCGAACATGCTCGTCCGAGCTTGGTGCTCGTTCGAGCATTAGGGTATTCGCATATGCTCGCTACTCGAATGAGCATATCGCGATCCTCGAGGAAATGGCAACTTCCTCTTCCTGCATGTTAGGCGCCTTTTTCAGCCAATCAACATGCAGGAGAGTCTTTGGTACCTCCTAGCATCACGTGGGGCCCCTACAAGTCGATAGCAGGCATTGGCTGGCCAGATCAGATGACCTGGGAATATAAGAATCTGGTCCCTCGCTGCTCGCGTCATACGCCGTCTGCATGAGATTAGGGATAGAGCTGCTGTCTGTCAGGGAGAGTGTTAGGGCCTGAATTTAGTTGTTGGTTAGGCAGGAATCACCCACAAAGAACCCAACAGCCCTTCTAAGGGCTACAAGCACGTTTTTTTTTTTTTTTTGGTCTCCTCCAGGCTGCTGGCTGGGACTTGTAGTGCAGCTACCGCCATCTTGGCTGCACACTGACAAAAAGATACAATGCAACAGCACCCTGCAAAGCAAATCAAGTACAACAATACCATAATAGTAGAAGGTATTCTGGCGTTAATGCTACGCTTATTTGAAAAATGTCAAAAAAAAATTTTTTGAAAAAAAATTGTTTTAAAAAAAAAATTTTTTGTACGAAATTTGAGATTCTTGGCATCTTACATTTGAGATTCTTTGCATTTTACATTTGGAGGTGTGGCTACTCCTTGTCAGTCGTGCACTCCTGACCAGCCTGTCTGCCCCAGGTCTGATTTTAATTAGTGTAAGTATAAAGCTGTGCTTGCAGGTTGGTATCTGCATTCAATGGCAGCCATTTTGGCATTGAGATGAAAGCACATGGAGCCTTCACTCCCTGAATTTTATGTTGATTCATAACAGGTAGTATTTAGTGTAGGTCCCATCTTACAAAGATCGCCTTAACGTTTGGCAGACTAGCCAATTTTTCAAAAAAAAACTTTTGACATTTTTTCAAATAAGCGTAGCATTAACACCAGAAAACCTTCTAGTACTATGGCATTGTTGTACTTGATTTGCTTTGCAGGGTGCTGTTGCATTGTATCTTTTTGTCTTTGTGTATTTAGCCATAGCAATGTGCATCTGCTCATTTGGTGGTGCTGACTGACCCCCCCCCCTTTTTTTTTCTTGGCTGCACACTGTTAGGGCGTTAAATTCGAATCTGGTTAGGCAGGAATCATCCACAAAGAACCCAACGCTCCTTCTACGGGCTACAACGACATTTTTTTTGTCCTCCTCTCGGCTGCTGGCTGGGACTTGTAGCGCAGCTACCGCCATCTTGGCTGCACACTGTGCACTGGTGGCAGAAAGTGGACAGCACATGGTCCACACAGAGCCCAATGAAATTGCCCAAAGTACTCTCAGTACTCATTTTTGCTGCTGCTGCACCTTGGCTTGCTGGGATCTGTAGTGCAGTCTAGGGAATACGTTTTGTCACTCAGTTATATAAACTACAGTCCAGTGAATAATTGTGAGGTGTGCTGTACAGCAGAGTCAGTCTATAAAATAAGTTTTTTTCACTCAATTATATAAACTACAGTCCAGTGAACAATTGCGAGGTGTGCGATACACTAGCCGCAGTCTAAAGAATACATTTTTTTCACTCAATTCTATAAACTACAGTCCAGTGAACAATTGTGAGGTGTGCGATACACTAGCCGCAGTCTAAAGAATACATTTTTTTTCACTCAATTATATAAACTACAATCCAGTGAACAATTGTGAGGTGTGCGATACACTTGCCTCAGACTGGAGAATAAGTTTTTTCACTCAATTATATAAACTACAGTCCAGTGAACAATTGTGAGGTGTGCGATACACTTGCCGCAGTCTAGAGAATAATCTTTTTCACTCAATTATATAAACTACAGTCCAGTGAACAATTGTGAGGTGTGCGATACACTTGCCGCAGTCTAGAGCATAATTTTTTTAACTCAATTATATAAACTACAGTCCAGTGAACAATTGTGAGGTATGTGATACACTAGCCGCAGTCTAGACAATAACTTTTTTTCACTCAATTATATAAACTACAGTCCAGTGAACAATTGTGAGGTTTCCGATACACTAGCCACAGTCTAGAGAATAATTTTTTTCACTCAATTATATAAATTACAGTCCAGTAAACAATTGTGAGGTGTGTGATACACTAGCCTCAGTCTAGACAATAATTTTTTTCACTCAATTAAATAAAATACAGTCCAGTGAACAATTGTGAGGTGTGCGATACACTTGACGCAGTCTAGAGAATATTTTTTTCACTCAATTATATAAACTACAGTCCAGTAAACAATTGTGAGGTGTGTGATAAACTAGCCACAGTCTAGACAATATTTTTTTTCACTCAATTATATAAACTACAGTCCAGTGAACAATTGTGAGGTGTGTGATACACTAGCCGCAGTCTAGAGAATAATTTTTTTTCACTCAATTATATAAACTACAGTCCAGTGAACAATTGTGAGGTGTGCGATATACTAGCCACAGTCTAGAGAATAATTTTTTTCACTCAATTATATAAACTACAGTCCAGTGAACAATTGTGAGGTGTGCGATACACTTGCCGCAGTCTAGAGAATAATTTTTTTTCACTCAATTGTATAAACTACAGTCCAGTGAACAATTGTGAGGTGTGTGATACACTGGCCACAGTCTAGAGAATAATTTTTTTCACTCAATTATATAAACTACAGTCCAGTGAACAATTGTGAGGTTTGCGATACTCTAGCCACAGTCTAGAGAATAATTTTTTTCACTCAATTATATAAACTACAGTCCAGTGAACAATTGTGAGGTATGTGATATACTAGCCACATTCTAGAGAATAATTTTTTTCACTCAATGAAATAAACTACAGTCCAGTGAACAATTTTGAGGTGTGCGATACACTTGACGCAGTCTAGAGAATATTTTTTTCACTCAATTATATAAACTAAAGTCCAGTGAACAATTGTGAGGTGTGTGATAAACTAGCCGCAGTCTAGAGAATAATTTTTTTTCACTCAATTATATAAACTACAGTCCAGTGAACAATTGTGAGGTGTGCGATATACTAGCCACAGTCTAGAGAATAATTTTTTTCACTCAATTATATAAACTACAATCCAGTGAACAATTGTGAGGTGTGCGATACACTTGCCATAGTCTAGAGAATAATTTTTTTCACTCAATTGTATAAACTACAGTCCAGTGAACAATTTTGAGGTGTGCGATACACTAGCCGCAGTCTAGAGAATAATTTTATTCATTCAATTATATAAACTACAGTCCAGTGAACAATTGTGAGGTGTGCAATACACTTGCCGCAGTCTAGAGAATAATAGTTTTCACTCAATTATTTAAAAAACAGTCCAGTGAACAATTGTGAGGTGTGCGATACACTAGCTGCAGTCTAGACAATAATTTTTTTCACTCAATTATATAAACTACAGTCCAGTGAACAATTATGAGGTTTGCGATACACTAGCCACAGTCTAGAGAATAATTTTTTTTTACTCAATTATATAAACTACAGTCCAGTGAACAATTTTGAGGTGTGCGATAAACTAGCCACAGTCTAGAGAATAATTTTATTCATTCAATTATATAAACTACAGTCCAGTGAACAATTGTGAGGTGTGCAATACACTTGCCGTAGTCTAGAGAATAATTTTTTTCACTCAATTAAATAAACTACAGTCCAGTGAACAATTGTGAGGTGTGCCATACACTAGCCACAGTCTAGAGAATAATTTTTTTCACTCAATTAAATAAACTACAGTCCAGTAAACAATTGTGAGGTGTGCGATACACTAGCCATAGTCTAGAGAATATATTTTTTTTCACTCTGTTAAGTAAACTACAGTCCAGTGAACAATTGTGAGGTGTGCGATACACTTGTCGCAGTCTAGAGAATAATTTTTTTCACTCAATTATATAAACTACAGTCCAGTGAAAAATTGTGAGGTGTGCGATACACTAGCCACAGTCTAGAGAACAAGTTTTTTTCACTCAATTATATAAACTACAGTCCAGTAAACAATTGTGAGGTGTGCGATACACTTACCACAGTCTAGAGAATAATTTTTTTCACTCAATTATATAAACTACAGTGCAGTGAACAATTGTGAGGTGTGCAATACACTTGCCGCAGTGTAGAGAATAATAGTTTTCACTCAATTATTTATAAAACAGTCCAGTGAACAATTGTGAGGTGTGCGATACACTAGCTGCAGTCTAGACAATAATTTTTTTCACTCAATAATATAAACTACAGTCCAGTGAACAATTATGAGGTTTGCGATACACTAGCCTACAGTCTAGAGAATATTTTTTTTTTACTCAATTATATAAACTACAGTCCAGTGAACAATTGTGAGGTGTGCTGTACACTTGCCATAGTCTAGAGAATAATTTTTTTTCACTCAATTAAATAAACTACAGTCCAGTGACAATTGTGAGGTGTGCCATACACTAGCCACAGTCTAGAGAATAATTTTTCATCAATTAATAAAACTACAGTCCAGAGTGTGAGTCCAGTGAACAATTGTGAGGTGTGCATACACTTGCCACAGCTAGAGAATAATTTTTTCACTCAATTATTAAACTACAGTCCAGTGAACAATTGTGAGGTGTGCGATACACTAGCCACAGTCTAGAGAATAATTTTTTTCACTCAATTATATAAACTACAGTCCAGTGAACAATTGTGAGGTTGCGATACAAGCACAGTCTAGAGAATAATTTTTTTTACTCAATTATATAAACTACAGTCCAGTGAACAATTGTGAGGTGTGTGATACACTAGCCACAGTCTAGAGAATAATTTTTTTCACTCAATTATATAAACTACAGTCCAGTAAACAATTGTGAGGTGTGCGATACACTAGCCACAGTCTAGAGAACAATTTTTTTCACTCAATTATATAAACTACAGTCCAGTGAACAATTTGAGGTGTTGACACACTAGCCACAGTCTAGAGATAATTTTTTTTCACTCAATTATATAAACTACAGTCCAGTGAACAATTGTGAGGTATGTGATATACTAGCCACAGTCTAGAGAATAATTTTTTTCACTCAATTAAATTAAAATACAGTCCAGTGAACAATTTTGAGGTGTGCGATACACTTGACGCAGTCTAGAGAATATTTTTCACTCAATTATATAAACTAAAGTCCAGTGAACAATTGTGAGGTGTGTGATACACTAGCCACAGTCTAGAGAATAATTTTTTTTTCACTCAATTATATAAACTAACAGTCCAGTGAAACAATTGTGAGGTGTGCGATATACTAGCCACAGTCTAGAATAATTTTTTTCACTCAATTATATAAACTACAATCCAGTGAACAATTGTGAGGTGTGCGATACACTTGCCATAGTCTAGAGAATATTTTTTCACTAACAATTGTATAGACACTACAGTCCAGTGAACAATTTTGAGTGTGTGGATACACTAGCCGCATCTAGAGAATATTTTTTTCACTCAATATATAAACTACAGTCCAGTGAACAATTGTGAGGTGTGTGATACACTTGCCTCAGTCTAGAGAATATTTTTTTCACTCAATTATATAAACTACAGTCCAGTGAACAATTGTGAGGTGTGCGATACACTAGCCGACAGTCTAGAGAATAATTTTTTTCACTCAATTATATAAACTACAGTCCAGTGAACAATTGTGAGGTGTGCGATACACTAGCCACAGTCTAGAGAATATTTTTTTTCACTCAATTATATAAACTACAGTCCAGTGAACAATTGTGAGGTGTGCGATACACTAGCCACAGTCTAGAGAATAATTTTTTCACTCAATTATATAAACTACAGTCCAGTGAACAATTGTGAGGTGTGCGATACACTAGCCACAGTCTAGAGAATAATTTTTTTTCACTCAATTATATAAACTACAGTCCAGTGAACAATTGTGAGGTGTACGATACACTAGCCCGCAGTCTAGTAGAATATGTTATTTTCACTGCCATTATATAACTACAGGTCCAGTGAACAATTGTGAGGTGTGCGATACACTAGCCGCAGGTCTAGAGATATTTTTTCACTCAATTATTATAAAACTACAGTCCAGTGAACAATTTTGAGGTGTAGCGATACACTAGCCGCAGTACTAGAGAATAATTTTTTTCACTTCAATTATATTAAACTACAGTCCAAGTGAACAATTGTGATGGTGCGATACACAGCCACAGTCTAGAGAATTTTATTTTTTTCACTCAATTATATAAACTACAGTCCGGTAAACAATTGTGAGGTGTGCGATACACTTGCGCAGTCTAGAGAATATCTTTTTTTCCCACTCAATTATATAAACTACAGTTCCAGTGAACAATTTGATGCGTGTGCGATACACTAGCACAGCTAGAGAATATTTTTTTTCACTCAATTAAATAAACTACACAGTCCAGTGAACATTGTGAGTGTGCGGATACACTAGCCACAGTCTAAGAGAATTATTTTTTTCACTTCAATTATATAAACTACAGTCCAGTGAACAATTGTGAAGTGTGCGATACACTAGCCACAGTCTAGAGAATAATTTTTTTCACTCAATTATATAAACTACAGTCCAGTGAACAATTGTGAGGTGTGCGATACACTAGCCACAGTCTAGAGAATAATTTTTTTCACTCAATTATATAAACTACAGTCCAGTGAACAATTGTGAGGTGTGCGATACACTAGCCACAGTCTAGAGAATATTTTTTTCACTCAATTATATAAACTACAGTCCAGTGAACAATTGTGAGGTGTGCGATACACTAGCCGCAGTCTAGAGAATAATTTTTTTCACTCAATTATATAAACTACAGTCCAGTGAACAATTGTGAGGTGTGCGATACACTAGCCACAGTCTAGAGAATAATTTTTTTCACTCAATTATATAAACTACAGTCCAGTGAACAATTGTGAGGTGTGTGATACACTAGCCACAGTCTAGAGAATAATTTTTTTTCACTCAATTATATAAACTACAGTCCAGTGAACAATTGTGAGGTGTGTGATACACTAGCCACAGTCTAGAGAATAATTTTTTTCACTCAATTATATAAACTACAGTCCAGTGAACAATTGTGAGGTGTGCGATACACTAGCCACAGTCTAGAGAATAATTTTTTTTCACTCAATTATATAAACTACAGTCCAGTGAACAATTGTGAGGTGTGCGATACACTAGCCCAGTCTAGAGAATAATTTTTTTTCACTCAATTATATAAACTACAGTCCAGTGAACAATTGTGAGGTGTGCGATACACTAGCCACAGTCTAGAGAATAATTTTTTTCACTCAATTATATAAACTACAGTCCAGTGAACAATTGTGAGGTGTGCGATACACTAGCCGCAGTCTAGAGAATAATTTTTTTCACTCAATTATATAAACTACAGTCCAGTGAACAATTGTGAGGTGTGCGATACACTAGCCACAGTCTAGAGAATAATTTTTTTCACTCAATTATATAAACTACAGTCCAGTGAACAATTGTGAGGTGTGCGATACACTAGCCACAGTCTAGAGAATAATTTTTTTCACTCAATTATATAAACTACAGTCCAGTGAACAATTGTGAGGTGTGCGATACACTAGCCTCAGTCTAGAGAATAATTTTTTTCACTCAATTATATAAACTACAGTCCAGTGAACAATTGTGAGGTGTGCGATACACTAGCCACAGTCTAGAGAATAATTTTTTTCACTCAATTATATAAACTACAGTCCAGTGAACAATTGTGAGGTGTGCGATACACTAGCCGCAGTCTAGAGAATAATTTTTTCACTCAATTATATAAACTACAGTCCAGTGAACAATTGTGAGGTGTGCGATACACTAGCCACAGTCTAGAGAATAATTTTTTTCACTCAATTATATAAACTACAGTCCAGTGAAACAATTGTGAGGTGTGCGATACACTAGCCACAGTCTAGAGAATAATTTTTTTCACTCAATTATATAAACTACAGTCCAGTGAACAATTGTGAGGTGTGCGATACACTAGCCGCAGTCTAGAGAATAATTTTTTTCACTCAATTATATAAACTACAGTCCAGTGAACAATTGTGAGGTGTGCGATACACTAGCCACAGTCTAGAGAATAATATTTTTTCACTCAATTATATAAACTACAGTCCAGTGAACAATTGTGAGGTGTGCGATACACTAGCCACAGTCTAGAGAATATTTTTTTCACTCAATTATATAAACTACAGTCCAGTGAACAATTTTGAGGTGTGCGATACACTAGCCACAGTCTAGAGAATAATTTTTTTCACTCAATTATATAAACTACAGTCCAGTGAACAATTGTGAGGTGTGCGATACACTAGCCACAGTCTAGAGAATATTTTTTTCACTCAATTATATAAACTACAGTCCAGTAAACAATTGTGAGGTGTGCGATACACTTGCCGTAGTCTAGAGAATAATTTTTTTCACTCAATTATATAAACTACAGTCCAGTGAACAATTGTGAGGTGTGCGATACACTAGCCACAGTCTAGAGAATATTTTTTTCACTCAATTATATAAACTACAGTCCAGTGAACAATTGTGAGGTGTGCGATACACTAGCCGCAGTCTAGAGAATAATTTTTTCACTCAATTATATAAACTACAGTCCAGTGAACAATTGTGAGGTGTGCGATACACTAGCCACAGTCTAGAGAATAATTTTTTTCCACTCAATTATATAAACTACAGTCCAGTGAACAATTGTGAGGTGTGCGATACACTAGCCACAGTCTAGAGAATAATTTTTTTTCACTCAATTATATAAACTACAGTCCAGTGAACAATTGTGAGGTGTGCGATACACTAGCCACAGTCTAGAGAATATTTTTTCACTCAATTATATAAACTACAGTCCAGTGAACAATTGTGAGGTGTGCGATACACTAGCCGCAGTCTAGAGAATAATTTTTTTCACTCAATTATATAAACTACAGTCCAGTGAACAATTGTGAGGTGTGCGATACACTAGCCGCAGTCTAGAGATAATTTTTTTCACTCAATTATATAAACTACAGTCCAGTGAACAATTGTGAGGTGTGCGATACACTAGCCGCAGTCTAGAGAATAATTTTTTTCACTCAATTATATAAACTACAGTCCAGTGAACAATTGTGAGGTGTGCGATACACTAGCCGCAGTCTAGAGAATAATTTTTTCACTCAATTATATAAACTACAGTCCAGTGAACAATTGTGAGGTGTGCAATACACTTAGCGCCAGTCTAGAGAATAATTTTTTTCACTCAATTATATTTAAACTACAGGTCCCAGGTGGAAAATTTGTGAGGTGTGCGATACACTAGCCGCAGTCTAGAGAATATTTTTTTTACTGCAATTATATTAAACTACAGTCAGTGAACAATTTATGAGGTTTGCGATACATTAGCCGCAGTCCTAGAGATAATTTTTTTTAGCTCAATTATATAAACTAACAGTCCAGGAACAATTGTGAGGTGTGCGATACATAGCCACAGTCTAGAGAATATTTTTATTCATTCAATTATATAAACTACAGTCGCAGTTGAACAATTGTGCAGGTGTGCATTACCACTTGGCCACTAGTCTTAGAGAATAATTTTTTTCACTCAATTATATAAACTCAGTCCAGTGAACAATTGTGAGGTGTTGATACACTAGCCACAGTCTAGAGAATAATTTTTTTCACTCAATTATATTAACACTACAGTCCAGTGAACAATTGTGAGGTGTGTGATACACTAGCCACAGTCTAGAGAATAATTTTTTTCACTCAATTATATAAACTACAGTCCAGTGAACAATTGTGAGGTGTGCGATACACTAGCCGCAGTCTAGAGAATAATTTTTTCTACTCAATTATATAAACTACAGTCCAGTGAACAATTGTGAGGTGTGTGATACCACTAGCCGCAGTCTAGAGAATCAATTTTTTTCACTCAATTATATAAACTACAGTCCAGTGAACAATTGTGAGGTGTGTGATACACTAGCCACAGTCTAGAGAATAATTTTTTTCACTCAATTATATAAACTACAGTCCAGTGAACAATTTTGAGGTGTGCAATACACTAGCCGCAGTCTAGAGAATAATTTTTTTCACTCAATTATATAAACTACAGTCCAGTGAACAATTGTGAGGTGTGGTGATACACTAGCCACAGTCTAGAGAATAATTTTTTTCACTCAATTTATATAAACTACAGTCCAGTGAACAATGTGAGGTGTGTGATACACTAGCCACAGTCTAGAGAATAATTTTTTTCACTCAATTATAATAAACTACAGTCCAGTGAACAATTGTTGAGGTGTTGCGATACACTAGCCGCAGTCTAAGAATAATTTTTTTCACTCAATTATATAAACTACAGTCCAGTGAACAATTGTGAGGTGTGCGATACACTAGCCTGCAGTCTAGAGAATAATTTTTTTCACTCAATATATAAACTACAGTCGCAGTGAACAATTGTGAG
>ONZH01016691.1:0-146465 GCA_900303285.1 Rhinella marina
TGGTGAAAAGTGATATGTAAGATACGGACTAAATGTGAGGTGTAAAGTGAAAAAAATTCAGGGTACATCAGGGATGAAACTAATCCATGGATTGGTGGTAGATTCTGAAGCAATCCTTGATGCACAGGCCAGGTTTCTCAGGGCAGGTTTCGCAGTGGTGTATAGTGTCCTTCCTAATCCCCCTTTTGGAACACACCCTGCATCGTTTTTGGGTCCTTCCCTTCCTAGCTGTTTGGGGAACTTCACCAGGGAAATGTTGTCCTGGTACAACTCGGGCACCGTAACCTGAAGAAGTACTGGGGGCCTCTTCTGCTTGATTTGGAAAAATTAGGGCCTTGATCACTACTTCTTGAAAGTGAAGGAAAGTTCCCGTGTGTCCTGCAGATTTATATAGCACATACGCATTGTACATTGCCATCTGTACAAGGTGTACGGCTAGTTTTTTGTACCACACTTTTGTTTTTCGTGTGGCACTGTAGGGCTTCAGAACTTGATCTGAAAGATCAACTCCTCCCATGTGCTTGTTGTAGGCCAGGATGCAGTCCGGTTTGGGGACAGTGGTAGTGGTACCACGTACACGGGCAGGGGAGCTGGTGTTGGGGTGAATGCTGGTCAGTACAAGGACGTCCCTCTTGTCCTTGTACTTAACCACCATCATGTTTTTGTGGAGGAGAGCCCTACTTTCACCCTTCCTCAGTGGTTGACCTACCAGGGATCTAGGGAGGCCTCTCTGATTTGTACGTACTGTGCCGCAAGCCACAGTACGCCTGGCACTTAGGGACATGAAGAGGGGTAAGCTGGTATAATAGTTATCCACGTAGAGGTGATAACCCTTATCCAGCAGTGGGTGCAGCAAGTCCCACACTAGTTTCCCACTAACTGATAGACCAGGGGGGCATTCTGGGGGTTCTATCCGTGAATCTTTGCCTTCATAGACCCGGAATCTGTAGGTGTACCCTGACCTACTCTCACAGAGCTTGTACATTTTTATGCCATACCTTGCCCGCTTGCTGGGCAGGTACTGGCGGAATTTTACCCTCCCCTTGAAATGCACCAGGGACTCATCAATACAGATGTTTTCTTCTGGGGTGTACACTTCAGAAAACTTGGCGCTGAAGTGGTCAAGGATGGGTCTAATTTTGTAAAGCCGATCGAATGTCGGGTCACTTTGGGGAGGACACTGTGCATTATCGCTGTAATGCAAAAATTTCAATATCGACTCAAATCGATACCGGGTCATGGTGGCACTAAATACTGGAGTGTGGTACAAGACATCCGCACTCCAATACTGTCTCATTTCTGGTTTTTTAATAAGCCCCATGTGCAGCACAAGCCCCCAGAAAATTTTTATTTCTGACGCTGTTACTGGGGTCCAACCTAGGGGTCTTGCGAATTGTGATGTGGGGTTCTGGGTAATGAACTGCTGGGCGTATAAATTTGTTTGGGCCACAATAAGATTTACTATCGTCACTGAAAAAGATTTTGAAAAAATCAATTTCTGTGAAGCCCGTGCAGTCAATTTGAATTCCAGAGTTTCCCACAAACTCTGGAATTTGGGGCTGATAAACGTCAGGGGGTGGGGTCCATGTGGGGTCACTCTGGGGGGCTGCCTCAGCGGTCGTTCTGGGGCGCCTCCTAGAGGGTCCCTCATCAGCGGATGATGATGATGATGATGAGGGGGTGGAGGAGTAGAGGAAAGTGGCGTCCTCTTCTCCTTCAGTGGCCGACTCGGTATCAGAGGCAAGGATGGCGTATGCCTCTTCTGCCGAGTACACTCGTTGGGATGATTGGGACATTTTTAGTTTATTGGGGTGTGATGGGTGAAACGTGTAAAACTTTATTTAGTGTGAGGGGTGTGTATGTAGTGGTTTTACACGTGAAGGTGTTTTTAGTATTGACTTTGAATTAAAAAAAAAAAAAAAAGGGGGAGGGGGAATAAAAAAAAAGGTCTTTTCAGTAATAAAAGTCTTCTAATAAATAAAAAAAAAAAAAGTTTTTGCTGCAGGAAAAAGTTTTTACCGCACAAAAAAAAAAGAGCAGACGTGATCAGTAATGGACACTACTGATCGGTGCTCAGTGCTTGCAAAATGCACGTACGCAGAACACGTGCAAAAACCTAAACTGACACTAACTGAAATTTATCTAACTACCACTAACGGTGTTTTTTTTTTCTTCACACAAGTAAAAAAAAAAAAAACCCAAAAAATATGCAGATGCTGCTTTTACAGCACGCACGCACGCACACAGATGGTGTGTGAGTGCAGAAACTGTAGTGAAAAAATTCACTACAGTCCTCTGCAAACAGCACGTACGCAGATACAGTGCGTTCGTGCAAACACCTAAACTGACACTAACTGAAATTTATCTAACTACCACTAACTGTGTTTTTTTTTATTTCACACAAGTAAAAAAACAAAAAACAAAAATATGCAGATGCTGCTTTTACAGCACGCACACACGCACACAGATGGTGTGTGAGTGCAGAAACTGTAGTGAAAAAATTCACTACAGTCCTCTGCAAACAGCACGTACGCAGATACAGTGCGTTCGTGCAAAAACCTACACTGACACTAACTGAAATGTGTATATATATATATATATATATATATATATGGATTTTTATATATATATATGATATATATCTGACTGACACTACCTAGAGTTTCAAAAAATGTGCTAACACAGCACGCACGCACACAAAACGTGTGTGCGTGCAAATACTGTAGTTAAAAAATTTACTACAGTATAAAAAAACTGAACACTGGTTAAAAATTAACTTATATCTATATATATAGAGATATGGAGCTCTATGTATATTTATATAAAACCCTAACTGTACTTTCTTCTTTTTTGACCAAAAAAAAAGAGAAAAAAAAAAAAAAGCACAAAAAATGATCCCCAAGTGCTGATCAGGCAGGTATGCACTGAAAAGCACTGGGCGGTCACAGCTCGCACGCAGAAAAAGCGGTACGGAGCTGTAAAATTGTTAAAAAGTAAAAAAAAAATGACAAAAAACACACGGACCAAGTGGCGTCCGTAAAAAAAGGACGGGAGGGGGGTGGGGGAAGGGAGGGGGGGGGACAGGAGGGGACAGGGACAGAGGGTGGGTTAGGGATCTGTAACTTCTTCTTTTCTTCTGTTCTTCTTCTTTTCTTCTGTTCTTCTTCTGTTCTTCTTTTCTTCTTCTTTTCAGCAGTAAAAAAATCAGATAGCAGTGGTGGTGCACCACAAGTTCCAGCAAGCCAACAGCACACAGATAAAGGACAGAACCTTCCAGCATGCAGTCTCCAGCTAGAATGGCTGCATGCAGGAAGGTTCTGCCCCTTCCTGTGCAGCTGTAGCGCTGCCATTGGCTGGAGCGTTGCTCCAGCCAATGGCAGCGCTGGCAGGGGACCCAAAACACAGGGGTCCCCTGCCTGACCTCGGGAAGGACAGGTGCTGACTAGTTCAGCACCTGTCACCTTCAGATGATCCTCCTCAGATCCCCCTGCAGCTCCGGTGGCTTCCGGGAGCTGCGATGTGCTGGCCTGTGAAAACCAGCCAATCGCAGCCACCGGAGATGCAGGGGGACGGAAACACCGCCCCCTGCCCTTAGGGAACATGGCTGCCTGCCGGGCAGTGCAGCCATGATACCCCGGTTCCCCGGCGATTACGCCCGGGGACCGCGTGACCGCCGCGCCGTAGCTCTACGGCGCTGGTCGGCAACTCACTTCCCGCAGCGCCGTACATGTACGGCGCTGGTCGGGAAGGGGTTAATGCTTTTAATCCCTTTTCTCCAGATCACAATATATAGTTTGTTATTTACAGACACTCAATGGCGGCCCTCTCTAAATATGAGGATATTAGTCCATAATAAACTATAGCCTGATCTCCAGCCTGTAAATCTAGGCAGGATTTCATACCGTTTGTATGCAGTGAGTATAATCTTTTGAAGGGCAGGTTTACTTTGGAGTTACTTTTCAGAATGTATTACAGAATTGGTTGAATAATTTTCATGCTACCCATCTGAGTTCTAAATAAAACTACAGAATATAGCATGCTGGTGAAATATAAATTCCCCTGACAGCTCTGCATGCTATTGCTGGAGCGCTCCTGTAGCTGAAGCGACAAAGTAGTTCCCTTATATATTTTGAATTGTGAATTACAAATAAACTTGCACTTCTAGCAAACCAAGGGTGCTTCATCCCTGGGTAGAGAGTTTCCATGCAAACAGTTGTCACAGGGATTCTTCAGGTTTTACTAAAGCAATTTAAAAATAGACTACAGTAAATTCAGAACTGGAAAATGATTAGCTGAAACAAAGCTGGCATTACTTACCTTACTACAATTTCATCTTGCTATCATTGTGAGGGTTAAGTGCATCCTGCTATATGTACAATAGGCACGTAATTCAGAAGAAATAAAACCAGTAAATGGACTTCCTACTAGTTGTTTCCGCCTGCCATTGCACTGGCATTGTATGGTGTGATCTAGCAGAAGGTAAACACTCATCATAGCATAAACGTAATCATATTCTCTGCTTATTCTTCAAGACACTACAGCTATCCCTACCAGGATAGGTCTCAGGTATTCTTTGAAATTTCTGCAGGATGTCACAAGTCACAGTAGTCTTGGCACAGTGGTCTCCGAGATATAGCACTCCAGTTATTGCAAAATGGCAACTCCTAGCACGTCTTGACAGCCTGTGAGAGTTGTAGGTTCAAAACAGCTGAAAAGTCAAAGCTTTGAGATCTCCAGCCTAGCCTTTCAATTTACACTTTGTAATCAAGTAGGAAAGGGATGCATCTTTCAGATATCCAAGCCTTAAAAGATGTTTCCGTTTGTCATTAATGCTTTACTATGGGGGTTCAACAGCTGGGATTCCCAAAATCATTAGGCGTGATTAGTTGTTTCAGTATCACCCAAGGCCAGATCAGCCATCAGGCAAATTCCAGATGGGCTGGTCTGGAGTGGGCCGCATCAGGTTAGGCCAAAACATCTGGGGCTTGAGCAACTGGATTGCCATCCTCAGAACTGCGATACAGTTGAATAATGCAGCAGGGTACAGGAACCAATGGTTCTTGGCCCCACCATTTGCTCACAGAGGTCACAGGCCACAGCACAGGTACTTGCAAGGTCATGATATTATTGTGAAGGCCTGCGTTGGGTCTTAGGTGGTGACTATATATTCAGTAGGGTCACTAAAATTAGAACATTAAAAATATTGGGGGGGCACTACAGGGAGACATAAATACTGGGGGCACTACAGGATGACAATAACTACTGAGGCACTACAGGGAGATATTATAAGTAATGGGGCAATAGAGGGACACATTATAACTACTGGGGGCATGTCAGGGGGCATTATAACCACTAGGTTTATCAAAGGGGGACGTTAAACATTATAACTACTCGGGGCACTACAGGCGGATATTATAACTACTGGGGTTACTACAGAGGAAGGCTATAACTACTGGGACACTTTATGGGGCCTTACTGCTGGGAGCATTTTGGGGGGCATTATTAGTATTGGGCACAATATAGAGGGCACTACTACTAACAAGGGCATTCTCAGAGAGCATTATAATTGGTGGGACTTTTGGAAGCCCTGTTAGCATGTGGAGGACTATCTGTATGGTACTGTCATTCCTTCAGCATAGTATTTGGGGATATTGGAGAGCACAGTCAGGAGGAGGGGGGTGATGGAAAAGTGAGGAATCTGGGACATCTGTGTGGAAAACTCTGCACAGACAAGATGTTGTTATGACGGCTTGCTCCCAACAGGGAAGATGAGGAAAGAGAACATCTACATTAGAGGTGGCATCACTGGATATAATAGGTATGTAGTGTGTATACTCCTTTGTGTTTACTAATGCTGAATGTAATGTCTTTCCAAATATACAATTAGCACTGAGGTGGGAAGGTGCGGTAGGTTGCATTGGGGGTCGCCACAAACATATTTCAAATTCAGCACACAGTAAATGGGCCTGTCTGTTTTGAAATGCCAGGGTTGAATTTCAATCCCAGTCCGCCCCTGGGAATAACTCATGTATCCCCCATAGGAACAATGGATCAAGTGTGCTCAAATTCAAGATACACAATCCTAAAGTTAGGAAACCCTCATGCCAAAATTCACAAGTTGGAACAAATTACCCTGACGAGCAAAAGGGTAACAATTAGAGATGAGAGAGCGTGCTCGTAACGAGCACTGTAGCACTCGGCTCCCCTGCGCTCGCATGGGCGCAGGCATGCGGATCCGTCCTCCTCACCCGACGGATCCGGATGCCTGCGCCCATGCGAGCGCAGGGGAGCCGAGCGCTACAGTGCTTGTTACGAGCACGTAAGCTCATCTCTAGTAACAATGTTTTGAACTTTTGACTTTCAGGCTCCATATCCCATCATCCACTACAGCTTTGAATATAAGACTACCATCATTTTATAGACAATCATTTTGGCTATCTCATACATAAATTGAACTTGCGACTATTTAGCATATGAGTAGTTATGCAGATTATTGTCATGTCACTGCATTGTTACTGTTTTGCTCCTAAAATTCTAAATTTTTATTATTTGTTGGTATTTTGTAAATCTGCCTTTGGCTTTCGGCACTGCCTGAATCCTTCCGGGCATGTTCTTGATCAGATTCAAGCATGTCACAGCCAAAATCTGTTTCCAGGTCTCTTCTACACATTCCCAATGTTGGTGCATACAGCTTTTTCTTCAACTCTACCCACAAGTGTTTGATTGGGTTGAGGTCAGGAGACTGTGGGGGCCAATCCAGCACCTACATTTCTTTGTCATTTAATCATTTCTTCGACAGTCACAGGGTTTGCTTCAGGCCTTGTCCTGCTGGGACACTATGATGTCCTTTTCATACCCATAGTACTCAAGTGTATGAAGTAACTTGTCTTGTAGCACTGAAACCACCATCCATCCCCGTCAAGTATCCAACACCATTAGCCCCCTTTTCCCTTGTTTCTTCCATACCGATTTGCACCCTTCACAGCCCAGTCTATTGACTTTCGTCTCACTGCTCCAAAACACCCGTTTCCAATTTTCTACTGTCCACTTTTTGGGCCACCATTCCAGACTTGTGTAATGCTCGTCGCACAGTGCCTGCATGGATGTCTGTGATCTAACTATTATGAAGCATATGAGCCACCTCCACTGCCGTGTCTTTCATGCCAGAACTGATACACCTTGTGATGAGCCGACTTGCTGACTCCGATATTTTGTCACCTCTTGGCTTTGGAATGGATGGACGGACAGACTTCATTTCATATTCTTCCATCTGTCATGGCACTCACATGATGCAGCTTGGCAATTTTCTTGGCCGAGATAACGCTATCGATGAGCTGGATAATAATGCTTCTCTTTTCTTGGGAAATCTTCATCACTTTTCCTGGATTCTAACCAGTGACCTTTGACTTGGGAGTCAACCTAATAACACAATGAGCTATAAATGTGAGAACAGGTTGTAATTTGTAGTATACAAGAAGAAAAAGATTGTTCCACCACCAGGAGCAAAACAGTAACAATGCAGTTACATGACAAGAATCTGCAAAACTAATCATATGCTAAATAGTTGCAAGCAGGGGCGCACCCACAGGGGGGGTCCAGCGGGTCTGGACCCCCCCTAGAACGATAAAGAATTTTTTTTTTTTTAATGCTTCAGGGCCGCACCGCAATCGCCACAGGCGGCGCGGCCCTGATCCTTACTGCGGGCGGCGGCAGGCGGCAGCGCTATGGAGGAGAGGGGAGAGAGGTTTTTCTCCTACCTCTCCTCTGCGCTGCTACAATCTCATTGGTGGAGAAGCAGAGGGCGGAAGCTGCTTCTCCACCAATGATGTCAAGCAGAGAGCCCGGCTGCAGAGCCCATGTGACTCTGCCAGTCCTTCCCTAGTTCCCCTGCCGGCCCAGCACAGCCATCCAGCCGACCGACCGACCGACCTGCTGGAGCAAGAAAAAATGGTAAGTCTCACTCAGTCTGTGCCCCCCCCCCCCCTGCCCTGTATTGTGCCCCCCCCCGCCCTGTATTGTGCCCCCCCCCGCCCTGTATTGTGCCCCCCCCCGCCCTGTATTGTGCCCCCCTGCCCTGTATTGTGCCCCCCCCTGCCCTGTATTGTGCCCCCCCCGCCCTGTATTGTGCCCCCCCTGCCCTGTATTGTGCCCTCCCTGCCCTGTATTGTGCCCTCCCTGCCTGTATTGTGCCCCCCTGCCCTGTATTGTGCCCCCCTGCCCTGTATTGTGCCCCCTGGCCTGTACCGTGCCGTCCTGGCCTGTACCGTGCCCCCCTGGCCTGTACCGTGCCCCCCTGGCCTGTACCGTGCCCCCCCTGGCCTGTACCGTGCCCCCCCTGGCCTGTACCGTGCCCCCCCTGGCCTGTACCGTGCCCCCCCTGGCCTGTACCGTGCCCCCCCTGGCCTGTACCGTGCCCCCCCTGGCCTGTACCGTGCCCCCCCTGGCCTGTACCGTGCCCCCCTGCGTGCCCCCCCTGGCCTGTACCGTGCCCCCCTGGCCTGTACCGTGCCCCCCCTGGCCTGTACCGTGCCCCCCTGGCCTGTACCGTGCCCCCTGGCCCTGTACCGTGCCCCCTGGCCTGTACCGTGCCCCCTGCCCTGTAATGTGCCTCCTTCGCTGTAACGTGCCTCCTGCCCTGTACCGTGCTTCCTGACCTGTACCTTGCCCCCTGCCCTGTAATGTGCCTCCTTCGCTGTACCTTGCCCCCTGCCCTGTACCATGCTTTCTGCCCTGTACCTTGCCCCCTGCCCTGTAACGTGCCTCCTTCCCTGTACCATGCTTTCTGCCCTGTACCTTGCCCCCTGCCCTGTAACGTGCCTCCTGCCCTGTAGGGTTGCACGATATATCGAAAACTCGGTACGGTTTCGGTACCTAGTGCGGTACCGAAGCTCGATACCGAGTTTTCTTGCAGTCCGATACTTAGAACATGGCGCGCGCATCATGCGTTGCCCCATGTTCTAATATCGGGCTGCCGTGCTGCCGCGCTGCCAGGGCCCCCGCACCCCCCTCAGATCAGCCCACCCAGGTCCCAGCCACTTAAAAAAAAAAATCATACTTACCTGTTCTGGCCGCCGCTGTCCTCACTGGTTCCGCGCTCCACCGTCTTCCCTGACGCGCACTATGACCTGACGCAGCGTCAGGTCATAGTGAGCGCCGGCAGGCAAGAGAGTGGAGTGGGGAACCTGAGGACAGCGGCGGCGGCCAGAACAGGTAAGTATGATTTTTTTAAAGTGGCTGGGTGGGCTGATCTGAGGTCTGACGGGGGCACAAGACACTGACCTGAGGTCTGAGGGGGGCACAAGACACTGACCTGATGGGGGCACAAGAGGCTGACCTGAGGTCTGATGGGGGCACAAGAGGCTGACCTGAGGTCTGATGGGGACACAAGAGGCTGACCTGAGGTCTGATGGGGGCACAAGAGGCTGACCTGAGGTCTGATGGGGGCACAAGAGGCTGACCTGAGGTCTGATGGGGGCACAAGAGGCTGACCTGAGGTCTGATGGGGGCACAAGAGGCTGACCTGAGGTCTGATGGGGGCACAAGAGGCTGACCTGAGGTCTGATGGGGGCACAAGAGGCTGACCTGAGGTCTGATGGGGGCACAAGACGCTGACCTGAGGTCTGATGGGGCACAATGTGTTGATCTGATATTTATTATCTCTGTACGGTGACATCACTGTGTTTATTATCTCTGTACTATTATCTCTGTACAGTGACATCGATGTGTGTATTATCCCACTGCAGGAAGAGGTAAGCGGTCCGTGTTTGTGTGTTTGTTTTCTATTTTTCAGGGTCGTGAATGCAGAGGACTACGTCGGATTCGGTGGACTACGTCGGACCAGCTTTTTTTTTTTTTTTTTTAAATAAAATGGTCAAACAGGGGTCTGGGGGAGTGTTTATTTCAATAAAATGTTTTATACTTGTGTGTGTGTATTTTGTTTTTACAATACTATAGTTTTAGTAATCACGGCTATCTACAGACGGCCCTGATTACTAATACTGGGCTTAGTGCTTGCCGGTATGGCAGGCCAGCACTAACCCCAACATCTATTACCTCGGCACCCACCGCCACCAGGGGTGCCGGGAAGAGCCGGGTACCCGCAGGACCGGACCTTCTAAATTGAGGGTCTGGCTCTGGGGCGGCTGCAGGCTGGTACCATTAGGCTGGGAAGGGCCAATAACCGTGTCCCTTCCCACCCTGGTAGTGCCAGGCTGCCGCTGCTGGTTGTATCTGGCTGGTGAAGGAAAAAAGGGGGGGACCCCACGCCATTTTTTTTTCAAAAATTTCATTATTTAAAAAAAAAAGGCGTGGGGGTCCCCCCCTTTTTTCCTTCACCAGCCAGATACAACCAGCAGCGGCAGCCTGGCACTACCAGGGTGGGAAGGGACACGGTTATTGGCCCTTCCCAGCCTAATGGTACCAGCCTGCAGCCGCCCCAGAGCCAGACCCTCAATTTAGAAGGTCCGGTCCTGCGGGTACCCGGCTCTTCCCGGCACCCCTGGTGGCGGTGGGTGCCGAGGTAATAGATGTTGGGGTTAGTGCTGGCCTGCCATACCGGCAAGCACTAAGCCCAGTATTAGTAATCAGGGCCGTCTGTAGATAGCCGTGATTACTAAAACTGTAGTATTGTAAAAAAAAAATACACACACCAGTATAAAACATTTTATTGAAATAAACACTCCCCCAGACCCCTGTTTGACCATTTTATTAAAAAAAAAAAAAAAAAGAGCTGGTCCAACGTAGTCCACCGAATCCGACGTAGTCCTCTGCATTCACGACCCTGAAAAATAGAAAACAAACACACAAACACGGACCACTTACCTCTTCCTGCACTGGGATAATACACACAGCGATGTCACTGTACAGGGATAATAAACACAGTGATGTCACCGTACAGAGATAATAAACACAGTGATGTCACACCGTACAGGGATAATACACACAACGATGTCACTGTACAGGGATAATAAACACAGTGATGTCACTGTACAGGGATAATAAACACAGTGATGTCACAGTACAGGGATAATAAACACAGTGATGTCACAGTACAGGGATAATAAACACAGTGATGTCACAGTACAGGGATAATAAACACAGTGATGTCACAGTACACCTGTGCAAACAAGGCCTGGGGGGACCAAGATAAGGCTAGGGGCTACACTGAAAAGGGCCAGTGGCGCACAGATAAGGGGTAAGGGGCAGGGTCACAAGCAAGGTCCTGGGGGGGGGAAGGGGGGGTGAGGGGTGCACAGATAAGGGCCAGGGTGGCGCACACAGGGGGCAGCAGAGACGACAACCAGAGAGGCACAGACAAAGAGGGAGTGGGGCACAGATAAGGGGCCAGGGGCGCAGACCAGGAAGAGGCGTACAAAGACAAGGGCCAGATCCCAGGGGTGCAGACAGGGGCCAGGTAGGCACAGCCAAAGGGGCGCAGATAAGAGCCAGGGGCTGCATTGAAAGGGCCAGAGTGGTGCACAGAGCAGGGTCAAAAGCAAGGTCTGGGGGGGGGGGGGTGAGGGGCGCACAGATAAGGGCCAGGGTGGCATTAATAGGTTCTTCTTTATTTTGGCGAGGTATCGTATCGAGTATCGTGATACTTTTGTACGTATCGGTATCGAACTCAAAATTCTGGTATCGTGACAACCCTACTGCCCTGTACCTTGCCCCCTGCCCTGTACCATGATTTCTGCCCTGTACCTTGCCCCCTGCCCTGTAACGTGCCTCCTTCCCTGTACCGTGCCTCCTTCCCTGTACCGTGCCTCCTTCCCTGTACCGTGCCTCCTTCCCTGTACCGTGCCCCCTGCCCTGTACCGTGCCCTCCTGCCCTGTACCGTGCCCTCCTGCCCTGCACCGTGCCCCCCTGGCCTGTACCGTGCCCCCCTGGCCTGTACCGTGCCCCCCTAGCCTGTACCGTGCCCCCCTGGCCTGTACCGTGCCCCCCTCCCTGTACCGTGCCCCTTCCCTGTACCGTGCCCCCTGCCCTGTAATGTGCCTCCTTCGCTGTAACGTGCCTCCTGCCCTGTACCGTGCTTCCTGCCCTGTACCTTGCCCCCTGCCCTGTACCATGCTTTCTGCCCTGTACCTTGCCCCCTGCCCTGTAACGTGCCTCCTGCCCTGTACCTTGCCCCCTGCCCTGTACCATGATTTCTGCCCTGTACCTTGCCCCCTGCCCTGTAACGTGCCTCCTTCCCTGTAACGTGCCTCCTTCCCTGTACCGTGCCCTCCTTCCCTGTACCGTGCCCTCCTGCCCTGCACCGTGCCCCCCTGGCCTGCACCGTGCCCCCCTGGCCTGCACCGTGCCCCCCTGGCCTGCACCGTGCCCCCCTGGCCTGCACCGTGCCCCCCTGGCCTGCACCGTGCCCCCCTGGCCTGTACCGTGCCTCCCTGTCCTCTACCGTGCCCCCTGTCCTGTACCGTGCCCCCTGCCCTGTACTGTGCCATTTCTTTACTGGCATTTGGCACTATATTGGCATAATTTGGGGGCACTATGGGGGCATCTGGTGGCTCTAAAGGGGCATTTTGTTTACTGGCACATTATAGGGGGCACGATAGAGGAGATTGGCACTATGGGGCATGTGGTGGCACTATAGGGGCCTCATTTGGGGGCATCTGGTGGCTCTAAAGAGTCACTTTTTACTGCCACATTATGGGGGGGGCACTATGGCATCTGGCACTAAGGGGTAATTTTTTTCTGTCACATTATGGGAGGTACTTTTGGGCAGAGCAGCACTATAGGGGCATCATTTGCAGGCACTATGGGGGCATCTGGTGGCTCTAAAGGGGCATTATTTACTGGTAAATTATAGGGGGCACTATGGCATCTGGCACTAAGTGGGCAATTTTTACTGGCACGTTATGGGGGAGAGGGGCACTATAGGGATGTGAAGGGCAGTAAGAAGGGGCATATTATGGGGAACACTATGGGGGAGAGGAGCACTATGAGGGCATTTACTGGGGCACTATATAGGGGTATTTTATACTGGTATACATTATGGGGACATTAGCTCAACTGTGGGCACTAAGCTGTGGTATTATTGTGAGCTTTACTACTACTGGGGGGCTATGGGGAACATGATGTCTAGTATGGGCACTATGGGGACATTATTACTACTAAGTGTGGTCTAGCAGATAATTATTTCTATTGGTGGGATTTTGGGGAGCACTGTTACTTTTGGGGGGCACCCTGGCATAATATCATTAGTGTAGGTGCAGTTATTTTTTAGAGCACTGTGTGCCAATAACTGTTGTAGGGGGCACTATCTGTGTGGTAGTAGTAATTTCAGGGGACAGTTTCTGCAGTATAGTATTGGGGGAGCACAGCGGGCACAGTATTGGGGGTGGCAGGATGAGGTTTTCAGAAGATGTAAAGATGATAGAAATGTGGGAAACTAATGTCTGTTTGTATCTCTGCAGAGACGAGAGATGGCTGAAAAATCTTCATGGCGGTCTGGTCCGAATGGAGAAGATGAGGAAAGAGAACGTCTACAACAAAGGTGACATCACTGGATGTACGAGGTATGGGGCGCTGTGTAGGAGAGGAGATGCTCCGGCTCCTCCCTCTGCCATTTACAGAAGGAGGATTCAGAGCTGAGTGAGGATGACCAAAGGGGGTTAGCAGGGCACAGGCAGGTGGCAGATGGTGGGGGGGGACGCACAGGCCTGGAGCAGGATCTGGGGAGGGAGGAGAGTGGAGGATCTTCCTGGCTGTGTGTAGCCTGCTGTTGTATATTGTATAATGTGAAGCAGGCAGTGCAGCCAGGACACGTCCTCCCCTCTCCATATGATTTATAGAACTGGGCCTCAACCATATTTCAGCTGTAGTGTATGTTGGGAGTGACCTATTAGATATGGGAGGGGCTTATAATAATGGGCGGGGCCTATTTTCGCCGCGGCGCGCTGTGCGCGCCGCACTTTACTCTTCCGTTAGTATGTTTAATATATGGGCGTGTCACTAAAATAGCCCTGCCCACAAGATGCCACACCCCCTTTTCCTTTTCGGACCCCCCCTAGAAAAAATTCCTGGGTGCTCCCCTGGTTGCAAGTATAATTTATGTATGAGATAGCCAAGATGATTGTCTATAAAATGATGGAGGTCTCACGTTCGAAGCTGTAGTGGAGATATGGAGAGATATGGAGCCTGAAAGTCAAAAGTTTAAAACATTGTTACCCTTTTGCTTGTTAGTATACCTTAAAACAAGGCTACATTGGACTAAATGAACACCTTTAGTGTGATAAGATAATAACAACAGTTTTTGTGGGATATTGCACCTAAAGTATACCTGTAGAGTCACATGGAATCTCATGTCTAAATGCAATACATGTGACTGTGATATCGCAACTGCAAAAAGTTTTTTACCTATAGAAAAGCTTTGGGGGGTACTGACTGGTGCCACCTTCTGCAACTGGTTCTCTATATGATGAATAGATCTCTATGCATAACTTTAGAAGACTCCATCAAAAAATCATAGAAAACTACATGAAGGTGCCATTTCATGTCAGATTGCTTTGCATGACAATACTTAAGTAATTGGCCATGGAGTCCTGGTTTTATACTCAGTGTTAGCCCATGGCAGATTTTCGCCATAGGTTATACACTGAAAACCTGAAAAAATACAGTAAAATGTATGTGAATTGGGGTTATAACCAAAAGCACTGCATTCTTTGAATATGTCTTCAAATTTGCTCCTACCGCAGGATAAATTGCTGTCAATGTTACATGGATGCCTCATGGGCACATATACCATATGTGTATTTTGTCTAAAATTAGATTTTTTATTGTATGTTGTGCTAGTCTTAGAAGACAGAAATTCTTTGGACATGTTTTTTAGGTAGAGATGCTGTATTAAGGAGTCTTGTATCCTCTCCATCACTCTCTCTGATGTTTCTATCCCCCTCCTCTTATTTGGCAGCTTGTCTCTCCTCTTCCCCTTCCTCTTTTTTTTTTTTTTGGGGAGATTACTTGAACTCTCCATATTCAACCAGTAGATGTCACTGGGCCGAGGAAAGTCCTGTATGCCTTCAAGATGTTCCAGGATGACACTTGGAACGGGTTGGCTAGCAGGTACTCTTTTCTAGTCTTTGAATAAAACCAAAGTTTGCTGAGTGTAAATAAAAGTCGTATTCATCCATCATATGTATTTGTATTTTTTTGCTTCTTTTTATTTGTTTACTTTTTCTTACTTACAATTTTTATAAAGAGGTTGTATGATGAGGCCATCAAAATCAGATCAAATTAGCACTGTGCTTACCAAGCACAGTGCCATACATTTTATAGGGGCTGTGCTTGGTATTGAAGTGCAGGCCCATTATCTTGAAAGGGACTGCGTTGTACTTGTTACCAAAGAACGTGACATCTCTGGCCTAGGAAGAGATCTGCACTGGGAGAATCAGAAACTTAAATGGATGAGAATTAGGGTGGCCACCGGCTTCATCTCAAAAAGGAGGACATTTTCGGCCACACCCCCAACATGTTAAACCACACCCCAATCTGCTAAACCACGCCCCCAATCTGCTAAACCACGCCCCCAATCGGCTCGTACACCGTCACCCATCACACCTCCCCTGGCTCTTACCACACATACACAGGTCGGATGGGGATCTGGCACCCCCACCCCCACCACGTGAAAATTCAAGTCAGCAAGCCTAACTATAAAAATACCGCTCTAGTATGGTTAGAATAAAGAGGATTGTTCAGTAATTAAAAATAAAATATGGCAGATGGAAAAGAAATCCACAATTCTCAGCTGTTCCCTCCCTGCCATTCAATGCTTTGGTTATATGGCTGCAGTGGTGACGCCTGTGACACGCTGGACTTTCTGGCATCATTGCTGCTGCCACGTAAACAAAGACTGACAGGCATGTAATGGGCGAGTGTGCACATCTGTCATAGTGCTGGTGTATGGCATGTGACCACTACAGCCAGTTCTCAGCATTAGAGCACTGATTGGCTGCAGCAGTAACATACCATATACCGGCAGGTGACACATATCTGGATGGACATTACATTCACCAGCACCAAACATACAAGATGATACAGCACCACTTACCTCTTACATCCAGTGACGTCTTCCTGATGTAGATCTTCTCTTTTCTCATCTTCTCTATTTGGCCCACACCGCCATGACACTTCTTTCAGCTCCATCTTCTCTCTGCCACAAAGACATCATAGATTACCCACTTTTACTGTTATCCTGCTGCTGCCTAAAATACTGCGCCCACTGTGCTCCCCAATGTCCCCAAATACTATACTGTAGATATAACAGTGCCATATAGTCACCGTGCTCCCACTAATAATTCTCTCCTAGAGTGTCCCATTAGTAATAGTGCCCCAATAGTGATAATGCTCCACCAGTATCCCTTTTTAGCAGTAGTGCCCTCCATATTGTACTAATAATAGTAACACCCCCAATAGTACCCCTGGTAGTAGAAATAATTCCCCATAATAGAAACCATTTTCCCATAGTGCCTCCAGTAGTGCTCCCAGAAATAATAAGGACCCGCTGTAATGGTCCTTAAATCATCCCACTGTGCCCCCATCAGACCTCACATCAGCCCACAGTGCCCCCATCAGACCTCACATCAGCCCACAGTGCCCCCTTCAGACCTCAGATCCACCCACAGTGACTCCTTCAGACCTCACATCAGCCCACAGTGCCTCCTTCAGACCTCAGATCAGCCCAGTGTGCCCCCATCAGACTTCAGATCAGCCCACAGTGCCCCCTTCAGACCTCACATCAGCCTAGCATGCCCCCTTCAGACCTCAGATCAGCCCACAGTGCTCCCTTCAGAACTCAGATCAGCCCACAGTGCCTCCTTCAGACCTCAGATCAGCCCACAGTGCCCCCTTCAGGCCTCAGATCAGCCCACAGTGCCTCCTTCAGACCTCAGATCAGCCCACAGTGCCCCCTTCAGACCTCAGATCAGCCCACAGTGCCATCATCAGACCTCAGATTAGCCTATAGTGCCCCCTTCAGACCTCAGATCAGCCTGTAGTGCCCTTCAGACCTCAGATCAGCCTGTAGTGTCCCCTTCAGACCTAAGATCAGCCTGTAGTGCCCCCTTCAGACCTCAGATCAGCCTGTAGTGCCCCCTTCAGACCTCAGATCAGCCTGTAGTGCCCCCTTCAGACCTCAGATCAGCCTGTAGTGCCCCATTCAGACCTCAGATTAGCCTGTAGTGCCCCCTTCAGACCTCAGATCAGCCTGTAGTGCCCCCTTCAGACCTCAGATCAGCCTTTAGTGCCCCCTTCAGACCTCAGATCAGCCTGTGGTGCCCCTTTCAGACCTCAGATCAGCCTGCAGTGCCCCCTTCAGACCTCAGATCAGCCTGTAGTGCCCCCTTCAGACCTCATATTAGCCTGTAGTGCCCCCTTCAGACCTCAGATCAGCCTGTAGTGCCCCTTCAGACCTCAGATCAGCCTGTAGTGCCCTTCAGACCTCAGATCAGCCTGTAGTGTCCCCTTCAGACCTAAGATCAGCCTGTAGTGCCCCCTTCAGACCTCAGATCAGCCTATAGTGCCCCCTTCAGACCTAAGATCAGCCTGTAGTGCCCCCTTCAGACCTCATATTAGCCTGTAGTGCCCCCTTCAGACCTCAGATCAGCCTGTAGTGCCCCCTTCAGACCTCAGATCAGCCTGTAGTGCCCCCTTCAGACCTCAGATCAGCCTGTAGTGCCCCATTCAGACCTCAGATTAGCCTGTAGTGCCCCCTTCAGACCTCAGATCAGCCTGTAGTGCCCCCTTCAGACCTCAGATCAGCCTGTAGTGCCCCCTTCAGACCTCAGATCAGCCTGTAGTGCCCCATTCAGTCCTCATCTGACTACGTGCAGCATCAGGTCAGAGTGCGCGCACTACGTCCTGACGCTGTACCAGTCAGGCGTGTGCAGTGCAGACAGGAAGACCACCAATGAAGGTACCGGAGCGCAGGAGCTGAGCGGTGACTACCAGGACCCAGCTCCTGCACTCCAGCAATGAGCGCTTCCATCTGTATTGATGGAAGCACTCATTGCTTCCTGCGCCCCTAAAAAGGAGGACTTCTGGCCGTCCGTCCTGGCCTTTAGCCGGACGGAGGACCAGGAGTCCAAAAACCGGACTGTCCGGCCAAAAACCGGACGGATGGCCACCCTAATGAGAATACAATTTCTGAGAGCCATATTTTTTATTTTTCTGCCAATCGTTTTGTCTAGGGCAGGGATCAGCAACCTCCGGTACTCCAGATGTTCTGAAACTACAACTCCCAGGATGTTCCATTCACTTCTATGGGAGTTGTGAGAACAGCCAAGCATGTTTGCATGCTGGGAGTTGTAGTTTCACAGCAGCTGGAGTGCCGAAGGTTGCTGATCCCTGGTCTATTTTTGCAGGATGAGGCAACGTTTTCAGTGGTACAATTTTGGGGTGCATAATACTTTTTGATCAATCGCTAAAACACTTTTGGTAAAATTTTTGTGCCGTTTTTATATATTTATTTTTATGATGTTCATCTGACAGTGTAGGATATGTGATATTTTTATAGAGCCAGTCATTACAGACACGGTGATAACTAATATGTGTAGTTTTTTAAATTTTTTTTATTGTATATGGCCTGATGAGGGAAAACGGCACTTTTTTGCCTGAAACTTTTAATTTTTTATTTTAAAAAAACACTGTTTTACTTTTGGGGGTCTGATCGCCTCTACAATGCATTACAATACATCCTGTATTGTAGTGAATTGCCTGTCAGTGTAATACACTGACAGAGTACCAATGAGACCCAGCCAGGGGGCTTCCGTAGCTGGCAGGCTCCGATGCCTGTGTCACTGCAGTGCAGGGATCTTATGGGGTCGGAGAGGGAGCCCCCTCGCTCCGCAAACGCTGTACATGCCGCTGGAAGTTTCTGCACCCGCCTGATCAGGGCACAGTACATGTACGACGGATGTCAGGAAGGGGTTAAATAAACCCAATAACACACATGAGAATATAAGTATGACAGTATAAGCCAATAAGCATAATAATCAATTTAATGTCAAAAAAATAACTTATAAACCTAAATGTAATCAATAATGATAATCAAATAAACAATATAACAAGCCATCAATAAACAATTAAAGGGGTTATCCAAAGTCTACAATATCTCTCTCCCCAGTGCCCAGGCCCCTCATGTACATTATACTCACCTCTAGCTGCCGCTGCCTCTCACTGTCACGCAGATCAAAACATCCGGTGACGGGGTCCAGCCAATAGCAGGCCATGATGGAGACGTGCCACCCTAGTATTGCTGATGACGCTATGGAGACTCGTCTCCGTTGCGGTCTGCTATTGGCTGCTCTACCCCCATCGCTGGATGTTTTGATCCATGTGACAGGGAAATGCAGCGGCGGCTGTGCTGGGATCTGGAGCGACGTGGGTGTCGGGGAGCAGGTAATTATAATGTATACGAGGGGGAATTGGGGTGATATTTTAGACTTTTGAAAACCCCTTTAAAAATAAATCAAGAATAACAAGACCAACCAAAGAAGTAAGGCTAAAACTAGTCCAACCAGCATAAACTGAGTGACCAAAGTTTCCACTAATAAACACCATGACAATTAAAAGACTAATATAAGGGGGGAGGGCCGGCACAGATCAACTTTTTCTTCCCCTCTTCAGTCTTCTGCGACTTGACCATGCAGAACCCTGTGTAGGCCATCTTCTGCCATTGGATTTCAAAAGCCAATCCTATAAAGGAAAGACAAATCTCCCCAAAGACAAGATGACAACCAACGCTCACAACATTGTGTAGCTGACAAAATATGGGCAAAAGTAAGCACCATATTACACATACAAGAAGGGGAGACTAGGGGAAGAAGCAGAGAGAAGGTGAACCAGGAGACGAAAGAGAACAAATACACTTAAACATGGGGGGCAGGGGTGCACCACCAATGAGGCCAGGTTAGGCGATCGCCTCAGGCAGCACCAGCAGTGGAAGGGCCATGGACGATGAGCGATTTCAGTGTGGCAAGGTTAAGAGATTGGCATGGGGGGCATTTCAGTTTTCGTCTCAGGCAGCAGAAGGACTAGGTACACCCCTGATGGGGGGCTGTGCATATGTGTTCTCCAAGCTAAAAGGCTTGAAACCTGCCAGATATCAGTGTTAGGCCTACACTATGTCCCTCATGGTATCTATGTAGCCTTTCCTTTCCATATTTGATTGTCATATTGCTAGTCATGTACTGTCAAAACTATTCTCCTACCTTTTATACTGGCTATTTTTTCCAAATATATGTCCAAGTTTGAAGTTGTAACAAATGACAAATACAACATGTCTCAGAAGGGAAACTATGAAAGCCTATGCCTCAGGGAGCGTTGCTATTCCAGTACAGGTCTGTAAGTCGGCCGGCCATGTCACTATAACTTAGGTCATTTGCAAATAAATATCGCAAAACTGAAAGCTTCCAAGGAAAACAATGACAAATATGCGCTCGTGCCTCTAGGGTTCAAGAACGGAGTCTAAACAACTGCACTTATTTAATAAGAAAAATATCAATATAGCAAATGTGATGTATTGTAATTCTCTGTGCTATCTGTGTTGTAAAGCAGCATGGCACGCAGAACTACTGCTAAATACATTGTGACTGTGTTGCCATAGTTATGTGTGAGACAGGCATATAATACATTTATCAGAATTTTCCATACCAATCAGATTGTCATAGCTCATGACTGGCTGGATGGACTTGTTGAATATGTATTAGTTTCTGCCGTGTAGGTAAGAATTTATTTTGAGCCCATCCATCCATATACGCTCAGCAGTTGTGAAATTAGATGAGTCTGTGTAAGCCAATTTTAATTGAGTGAGCAGGAGAATTGTGACAGAAATATGGTCACATTTTATATGCAGAACTTAAAAGAAATCCTATATATATATACTCTGCAATTCTACACTATTTGGTATTATCTGTTCAACCACCTCTATTTCCACATTTTTCTGACTTCATGTTTGTTCACTAGTGCTCAATTTCTGGTATTTTACCTGAGAAATAATAGTAATAAATAGATATTTTGTATTTTTTCCTGGAAAAAAATCATTTCAGTGGATTTAGTAATCTTTAAAGGGGTTGTCCCATAAAGAAAACGTATCCCATATACACAGGATAAGAGATAAGTGTTTGATTGGCAGAGGTCTGACCACGGGGACCACCACTGATCACAACAGCGAGCACTTGTTCTCCACCATTTGAATGGAAGAAGGGTCAAGCATACCCACTGCCACTCCATTCAGCTGTATGTGGCCGCTGGAGACAGCCAAGCATTTTACTCAGCTATAGCACAGTCCCATAGGATTGAATGGAGAGGCGAAAATGCTTGTGTGTTTGCTGCTCCATTCAAGCAGGGAGCAAATTTGCACCAAATTTATGAAATGTCACACAGTGTTTGATAGACTTCTAGATGAACCAAATGTAAGACTTCTAAGTACAGTATGTCCGGCAAATGCTGATGTGAATCTGGCCAGAGCCTTGTGACAGTATGCTGTATCATACAAAACTTCCTCTAGTGGTGGTGGGGGCATCCAACATGTTATGATTTTTTATTCTATGGGCCACATTTATTAGTTTACAAAATTTTTACTTTTTGAATCTTTACTTTCTAAATGTAAAAAAAAAATGGCTTACTAAGAGAGGGTGTGGCCTAGAAGACATCTATAAGTACTAAAGCCAGAATATGACAATTTTTGGTGCAAATCCACACCTGCTTATACCAGGCACCTACTTCAATGTCTTCTGGACAGTCCAAAATGCACACATATGTATGGAAGTCTGCGTCTTTTCATAAATGTGGTCCTATTTACCCTAGTGATTTTTTTTCTGGTGTATGAAAAGTAGAGATGAGCGAGCATGCTCGGGTGGAATTTGCGTGCCCTTTTTCAAATCTGCACGCTAATTCATACGCATATTTTAGTATGTACACTAATGCGTACGCAATTTATAAATTAGTACACACTAGCACTAGCGTACTAATTTATAAAATGCATACGCATTAGTGTACATACTAAAATATGCGTATGAATTATTGTGCAGATTTGAAAAAGCGCACGCAAATTCCACCCGAGCATGCTCAGCCGAGCATGCTCGCTCATCTCTAATGAAAAGCCATTCTTAATAAATCTTCCCCTATGTCTATGCAGAGGATTTGAAGATTCTGCTGTTTGAGGAGGCCAGAGCACTATGACTTACTCACTGCTTACCAATCACAGCATCGTCCTGTTGATAGCAGTTGCTGATATAGAAAGTGACTTTCCTACAGCTAAGGAGTCCTTTCTCCGAGTATAGTATAATTTGTAGCTCTATTGAAGTTTGCTAGAACAAGTCTCCTAAGCATTCACACTGTAGATCTAGAAACATTGGTCCGATAATTGCTGACAGCCCCACCCTGAACCCTCAACACTTGGTGCATAGAAACCTCTTGTTACAGATCAGCAAGTGTGAACCCACTATGACAATTAACTGGTTTGGCATAAGGCTAATCCTAAGGGCATTATTCTGATGCTCTTCGTTGAGGGTTAGTAACCCGACCACTACCTCCTGGGATAGTCCCGATGTAGTAGGCAGCTGATCAGATACTGATTTTTTGCATACTTTTTTGTTTTTAAGTTTTTACAATGTAAATGTACAACAACTCTAACGTTGTAATCCTTCCTAAACATTCATGTGACTTTTCATGAGCTTTTAAGGGAGTGGGGTTTCTCCTGTCTGGTGGGTTATGATTAAGAAATGCTGACTAAATCTTTAAGCCTTATACACAGTTCTCCAGGATGACTTTTCCACTTAGTGCCAAAACTCCTATTTTTCGATTTGCAGCATCCAAACTGAACGAGTACAGGGAATTTGGTGATGAATGGTGAGCTGGACAATTATCAGTGGGGTATGAATATTCAAAATATTGGGAGGTTCTCGCTACACTACCTTTAGAAAAAAAAATTATTACAGTCCTCACATACAAAGGTTTTGGTTGGCTCTTCCACCTTACAGTGTCTTGTCTCCATCCAAAAGATGATTGATTTTAGGTGCACTGCTAAATAGTAAAAAACCTGTCCCGTGTATGGCCTGGTAATGTGCACGTTAAAACTAACCTGTCACCATGAAAATGCAGTGTAATTGGAGTCAAAGAGGCGGTCCTATCAGTGATTGACAGCCTTCCCTCTATGACTGTGTATACAGAGATAACTGTCAATCACTGATAGGACCTTCTCCTGGACTTCAAAGCCCAGAATGAGCAGGAATATAAATGTATAAATTAGAAGTTTTACTGACTCTTTTCCCATAAAACGATATATCAATCTGCTCAGCTCCTTCTGCTCTATAACATGCTGCCTGCAGATTGTGCTACATTTCATGGTGACAGGTTCCCTTTAATGTGATATTTTTCACTTTTAGAAGCATGTTTAAATATCACTACTTAAATAATTGTCTTCTTATCACATTCACTGCTTTAAATGTCAGCATGGAAACTTGCTTCCCCTTTTCCTAGCGCTGTCTTTATAAACTATCAGTTCAATAATTCCTTTCTTCTACATTTTTCTATTCCTAGATGACCACAAAGCAGCTTTTGCAGTGTAAGGCTTTGAAGGCTGCTCTCTCTGTTCAAAGAATATAGACATTTTCTGTGAATAAAGGATTCCTAGCAACCCCTGTGCACCTTTTGACCAGAGGATTTGTTAAAGCAGAAATTAGGTAGCCAGACCACATAAAGGTAATACCGTCAATATTTGTACAGGTGGGAGCGAAGGATCAAGCAAAGGCGGTATATATAGCTACAAAGTCTTCACATCATATTTTCATAACTAGTTTGAGATATACAGTACAGACCAAAAGTTTGGACACACCTCATTCAAAGAGTTTTCTGTATTTTCATGACTATGAAAATTGCTGATTCACACTGAAGGCATCAAAACTATGAATTAACACATGTGGAATTATATACTTAACAAAAAAGTGTGAAACAACCGTAAATATGTCTTATATTCTAGGTTCTTCAAAGTAGCCACCTTTTGCTTTGATTACTGCTTTCCACACTCTTGGCATTCTCTTGATGAGCTTCAAGAGGTAGTCACCTGAAATGGTTTTCATTTCACAGGTGTGCCCTGTCAGGTTTAATAAGTGAGATTTATTGCCTTATAAATGGGGTTGGGACCATGAGTTGTGTTGGGCAGAAGTCAGGTGGATACACAGCTGATAGTCTTACTGAATAGACTGTTAAAATTTGTATTATGGCAAGAAAAAAGCAGCTAAGTAAAGAAAAACGAGTGGCCATCATTACTTTAAGAAATGAAGGTCAGTCAGTCCGAAAAAATTGGGAAAACTTTGAAAGTGTCCCCAAGTGCAGTCGCAAAAACCATCAAGCGCTACAAAGATACTGGCTCACATGAGGACCGCCCCAGGAAAGGAAGACCAAGAGTCACCTCTGCTGTGGAGGATAAGTTCATCCGAGTCACCAGCCTCAGAAATCGCAGGTTAACAGCAGCTCAGATTACCAGGTCAATGCCACACAGCATAGCTGCTAGGAAACCACTGCTAAGGACAGGCAACAAGCAGAAGAGACTTGTTTGGGCTAAAGAACACAAGGAATGGACATTAGACCAGTGGAAATCTGTGCTTTGGTCTGATGAGTCCAAATTTGAGATCTTTGGTTCCAACCACCGTGTCTTTGTGCGACGCAGAAAAGATGAACAGATGGACTCTACATGCCTGGTTCCCACCATGAAGCATGGAGGAGGAGGTGTGATGGTGTGGCTGTGCTTTGCTGGTGACACTGTTGGGGATTTATTCAAAATTGAAGGCATACTGAACCAGCATGGCTACCACAGCATCTTGCAGCGGCATGCTATTCCATCCGGTTTGCGTTTAGTTGGACTATCATTTATTTATCAACAGGACAATGACCCCAAACACACCTCCAGGCTGTGTAAGGGCTATTTGACCAAGAAGGAGAGTGATGGGATGCTACACCAGATGACCTGGCCTCCACAGTCACCAGACCTGAACCCAATCGAGATAGTTTGGGGTGAGCTGGACCGCAGAGTGAAGGCAAAAGGGCCAACAAGTGCTAAGCATCTCTGGGAACTCCTTCAAGACTGTTGGAATACCATTTCAGGTGACTACCTCTTGAAGCTCATCAAGAGAATGCCAAGAGTGTGCAAAGCAGTAATCAAAGCAAAAGGTGGCTACTTTGAAGAACCTAGAATATAAGACATTATTTTCAGTTGTTTCACACTTTTTTGTTAAGTATATAATTCCACGTGTAGTTTTGATGCCTTCAGTGTGAATCTACAATTTTCATAGTCATGAAAATACAGAAAACTCTTTGAATGAGAAGGTGTGTCCAAACTTATGGTCTGTACTGTATTAGGACATTAGGTCGTCTGGGCTACAGATATTGATGATCTATTCTCAGGACAGGTCATCATTATCAGATCGGCAAGTGTCTGACTTCTAAGACCACTGCCAGTCAGCTGTTTGAAGGGTCCAGCAGTTTACCTACCTGTCATCTCCATTGTAGCAGCAGTACAGTGTTATTACAGTTTCCAATCCCATTCACTTGAAAGGGACGAACAGCTGTAATTACACTGCACTGCTACTACAATAAAGACATCATGCAGGTAAGGACGAGGTGACAGCCACTATCGGGCCAAGGAGCCTGAGGGGGCCCAAAGACCCTTGTATTGCATAAGAAAACACTGGCATTATAGAACGTACATGCTGGTCAAGTTACACTCTGGAAGGAAGGGATTAGGTCAAAAATTTGGCATGACGGTGGGGGAAGGGGTTGGTAGTTTCATTTTTGCCTGAGGCAGCAGGAAAGCTAGGTGCTTCTCTGCTCCTGGCCACAAAGCACTGAGGGAAGGGGGGCCCAAACTGAACTCTTGCACCAAGGCCCATGAGCCTTTAGCTACGCCCCTACATGCAGGTAAATACTGAAGAGAATGCACTACTCACAAGACCACCACAGGACCCTTAAACAGCCTGGAGTCAGCTACTGCAAATTTGATATTGAAGATCTATCCTGAGGAGAGGTTCTTCATATCTGTACCCAAGACTAACCCCTTTAACTAGTCCACTCCTTTCTGCCATAATATTATATAGTATATCATAGTGCTGGTTGTGTGCATGTATGCATTCTGTCACAGTGGTTAAAGTGGATTTACAGAGAGTCTTAAAAGTCATGAGTAGGTTACTACTGTTGAGCTGAAGTAGTCTGAAATCCATCTCCTGCCTCTTTAGAGCAATCCAAGCTGGCTCCATACACATATACGTTATCACAGAGTCACTGCTGAAAAAGGTCCTAATTGGAGGGAAATATACAGTTTACTATGCGCAATCCTAATATATTCTAAAACCACACTAACCAGGATTGTCCCTGGACTGCTTGTTGCACGTGAATAATAAGGAACATTTAAAGGGAATGTGTCATCAGAAAATGACCTATTATTTAAATCACGTTTTTATGTTTAATATATTCTTTCCTTGTACAATGACCTCTGCACAGGGCACACAGCATGCCTAGAAAACTCTCCCATAGAAGTCAATGAGGTTCCCTCCTGACCATTGTGTCTGTCTATGGTCCATGTGGCTGCCGTAAAGACATTTTCTTAATGCTTTCTTAATGCTGTTATAAGAACAGCTCTGGCAAGATGACCCCCCCCATAATCACATTCAGAAAGTAGAATAAAGAAATCTGTAATCAGAACAGCTCAGACTGGCTGTTTTTCATCATTGCCAGAAAGGATGATTATAAATATAAACCATGGCAAACAAAGACACCAATGAATAAAATAATATCAGTTACTTGCAATAAATAAAGCTCAGTAAGGTGCAACCCTTTAAATATATTGGATATGCTATATGGGGTATGAGTAATATCCAGCATCTCGTAAATAAATTCTCCCTGCAATTTTGTATACTTTGTATAGTTCTCAGTAATATATTTTTAGTATGTATTGAAATTGTGAGAAATAAAAGTATTCTTTTTTATATTTCTCATGAAATCAACCATTTCACCCTTCTTTTCACAATCCTGTGCCTGGCTGTAAAACTGCCAGCAGAAATATCCTCCACTGTATCCAGTACCTCCAATAGAATACTTACCAACGTTTTAGGCTACTTTCAGACTAGTGGCAGCTTTCTCTGGCAGAAATATGATGTTTTAATATATGCAAATGAGCCTCTAGGAGCAATGAGGACATTGCCATTGCAGAGAGAGCGGAGCCCATTGCTCCTAGAGGCTCATTTGCATATATTAAAACATAATTTTTTTTTTAGCAATGCAGGCACATATGAACATGGGACCTACACAGATGTCTTCAGCTGCCAAGTGCACATGCAACTGGATATTATAGGTACAAATCTGCTGACAGATGTCCTTTAATGTAGATTGCGATTCTAATACACTTACTATTAGAATGGCATGCTATGTTAATCATAGTGCATAGTCTATCAAGGTGAACATTGCTACATCTCTATCTGTTGCAGTGAAAAGGGGAACCATTCAAAATTTAGCTTTTGGGCCCCATGATTGTATCATCAATAGGAGACCATGAATGAAACACCAGAATAAGAAAGCAGAAATGTTCATTAAAGGAGTAACTACATACATTTTTCCAAAATCATTTTTTTTTTACAATGATTTTACATGATGTTTTAACAGTATATAAAAAATGCTTTTATTTAAAATGAGTTTCACCTCTTACATCTTGTCTGCTTTTGGTACCTTAGAATTTCATTTTGAAATTTGACACTATCTAGAACAGTCATGTTGGAAACATCTGGCCTCCTCCTGACAATGAACTCATGTATTGTGTTGTTGTAACTAATCCACTTTCATAATTCTCATGCCCTTCAGGCAGCAAAGACTTTTTTTGCAAAACATTACTGAAAGGGCATAAGAACAAAGATATTGCGAAATACAGAACTTCTATTTATCTGCTGTACACACTGCCCTCATTCTTTTTACATTCTTTTCTCAGATAATAGAGATTTGGATTTGAAAGTGTTTTATAAAATAAACTTATGCAATAATTAACTTTGCAGTTTTAGTCCTGGTAATAAGTCTACATTTTTATTGAAGACTAAGGGGTTTGCTGACTGTCAGGAAGGCCTGGATGTGCTGGGACCTTTGGAACCACTTCACCAGGGTGGAGCTAAAGCATTGGTGATGCATGCAATTTAAGGGGGTTGTCCAGCCTTTTGTAAATAATGGCTTATCCTCAGGATAGACCATCACTAGCTGATGGACAAAGGTCCGACACCCTATACCCCTACCAGAAGTTGCACCAGAGACACACAACACTGTCAGTATTGTAGCGGAAGGAGCTTGCTACTATAGCACTTTTCGTATTCTCCACTACATCCGGAGGATAGGCCATCACTTACTAAAGGCTGAACAACCCCTTTAAGTTCTGCCAGTGTATCCATGCCATTAGGACAGACATTGCTCATGTGCTTGATGATAGTTTGTCAGACCTATTTGTACCCAAATTACAGGATTCTTTCCCTACCAGGACCTCTCTAATGGAGAGCAGCTAACAATGTCTTACTCTCTAGTGGACCTGCTCCATCCACACGTTATCATAATTTGAATGTCTGGCATAAGATATCAACTGTTTGCGGAAGATTTGCAATGGTTTCAGATGATCACCTGGATGGCTGTAATGTAATGACCAATAAAAACAACAAGTGTATGGGGCGCCACAGTATGTTTCCCAAGTGAATAGAATAAAATGGCACAATTAGTATAAAAAAGAGCAATCTTATCTTGTAGCTCATAAATGGTATGCATACAGGAGGTATACACAATGATTAGAATTATAACCCTAAAACATCGCTAAGGCTACTTTCACACTAGCGTTAGCACGGATCCGGCACCTAAAGGGTGCCAACGGATCCGTGCTAACGCTATACATGTGTGGAGCCGGAGCAGCTCTCCGGCCCCACACATGACACACATTGAAACAAGACACAGACATACAGACATACATACAAACATACATACAGACATACATACATACATACATACATACATACTCACATACTCCAGGGACGCCGGCAGAACGCCTTCACGCGCCTCCTGCGCGCAGTGATGATGATTCCCCACAGCGCCCTCTGCTGGGCGCAGTGGGGAAACGTCATAGCTGCGCGCAGGAGGCGCGTGAAGACATGCTGCCGGCGTCCCTGGAGTATGTGAGTATGTATGTCTGTATGTATGTATGTCTGTATGTTTGTATGTATGTCTGTATGTATGTATCTATGTATGTATCTATGTATGTAAGACGGATCCGGAATGACCCCCCATTGGAAATCAATGGAGGACAGATCCGGATTACTGGTGTGTCCACACCAAACGGATCCGTCCCCATTGACTTGCATTGGGGGTCATTCCGGATCCGTCTTGGTGCGGATGCCTGGACCGGAGAGCAAACCGCAGCATGCTGCGGTTTGTTCTCCGGTCTGAAGACGGAACGGAATGCTTTCAGGAGCATTCCGTTGTCTTCAGTTCAGTTTTGTCCCCATTGACAATGAATGGGGACAAAACTGAAGCGTTTTTTTCCGGTATTGAGCCCCTATAACGGAACTCAATACCGGAATTTAAAAACGCTAATGTGAAAGTAGCCTAAAAATAATAATAGGCCAGTTAAATTGATTATGTCACTTCACTGGGGAGGGGGGGAGGGGGGTATACAAGATAAACTCAAGACACTTGACACCCTTTCCTCCCTAGCCAAGATCACCTGTAGTATGTTAAAACCACCACATTTACAAGGATGATGACCCGGGGTACTTCCAAACATAAGGTGCTTTATTAGAAACAAGCTCAACGCGTTTCGTGGAATGTATATATAATCACCTTCTTCAAGAGCATAGACAGGAGCATAGAGCATTGACTGTCTATCCTCCTGAAGAAAGGGAATTTTATATACATTCCCCGAAATGCGTTCAGCTTGTTTCTAATAAAGCACCTTATGTTTGGAAGTACCCCGGGTCATCATGCTTGTGGGGCGCCACTTGGGAAACATACTGTGGCGCCCCATACACTTGTTGTTTTTATTGTTTAGATATACTTTCCACCATTCCTGGTGAGTCCCTGCCATTTTTTGGTTCTGTGGGTTGTAGCCTATCAGCTTAACATCTTCCTGATCTCTGATTGCCTCTTTGAGGTGTTCCATTGGCACCCTCCCTTATCCCCTATCACCATTTGTCTTTCTAGTCCTCCACTATTCCCTTCCTAGTTTTTTATTCCCCTCCTTTTGTCTCACTTCATTTTTTGCTTTTTGTTCTTGTAATGGAATGAGGTTGTCTTGATCATCACACATTGTGGATTACATATGGTTTTCCAATTGGATTTTCGTGTGGAAAAACCGCAGCATAATATAGTATCAACAAAGTGAATGAGATTAGACAAATGTCATGTAAACTTTTCTTTTTTCTTCTGTGTGGAAATTGACCTGCAGTGCGGATTTTGAAATCTGCAGCATATCAATTGTTTGTGCGATTCCATACCTTATGTAGATTGGTTTTCTCTATAGACTTCAATGGGGTCGTTAACAATAAATAGCAATAAATAATGCAAATTTATCTGTGTTTTTAATGTGGTTCATGTGGATGTTTTGCATGTAATTCCATACTGTGTGCATGTACCCTTCAACAGAGCATCCCTCTCTACAGATTGACCGAGGAGCATCAATAACAGGTTACATGATGCCTTTAATTCAATGGATTCGGTCATCCATTCCCTCTGACTTTTTGCCCTTCATATCAAGAGATGGATGTTCAGAAGGTACAATGACAAACAAAAAAAAACAATTTGCTCTGACAATGCTGTGCCCTCATTCACTCACACCTGGTTTTAAATTAGCATATTTGTCTTTTCCTGATTTTCTGGTATCTGGATTCATCTATTGTATAGCAAACTAGGCTTTTTATTATCGTGTATAAATCATTTAAGCATGTATACTGTGCATGTTTTCCCTCAGTCATTTTAAGCATATTTTATCTGCTTCTGGACAATACAATTTTTGTTGGAAATTAGAAATGGTCCCTTGGAGTTGCAGCTTTGAAGAGCTTCAATCCTAACGCAGCTTTTGCTTATTATCAAATGTTTGTGTTTCTCTTTCAATTACTCTACTGCATTATAAGCCCAAAAGCATTCCACAGTCCATTGAGTCAAGTACCCTTATGTGACATTTACTGTATATTTATATGCTAATTTTGTCACACTGTTTGTTCGGACTTTTCCGTTCGGTAATTATCAGTAATGTTTCCCTAACCAATTTCTTATCTATGCATAAAACATTTCTTTAGCGCCTGTGACGTGCTCCTGAATAAAAGCCTTAATTTTCCTTTCATTACTTTGCGGATTAATACTTTGGTGTCAATGACAAACTGTAAACCCGCACATCTAATATGCTCCGAAGGTAAGACTGCATCTAAATTGTGCTGGATACGAATAATCCCAGTGGAAATGGAAAGTAATCTTTGGTTATCCAGTTATGTTTCTGTTCTCCAAGGAATTTAAAGAAGCATAAGAAGTAGCAGCCAACTGTGCTCATAGGGAACCTAAGGTATTGTGGAGCTTTGCCAATGTCAAGCATTCGCAGGAGAGAGGAGCCAGCACTTTGTCATTGTCACAGGCAAATGGTATGAAAGCCAAGCCCATTACTCTCTCTGCAAGGCCTCATGTTTTTTATATTACCGGGAACAAGCTTGTGACAGGCGACAGCAAACCCACTCTTAGAACTGATTTCAGATGTAATAAAACATATTCAGCTGTATTCAGATGCCGCCTCTTGTTAAATATAAGGCATTTGCACCTGTTATCCATAGTAACGAGAAAGGTTTTTTTTTTGTCCGCGGGTCTTTTCATTCATCTTGTTGAAAGTGCTGAAAATAGCAGGTCTGAAAATCCTCGGTAAAAAGTAAAAACGCTAACTTCGGAAGATGCTTTCTTTTCCGTGAAAGCCCCTTTTTTTAACAAAATTAAATGCAGAAACACCATTTAATGCTCTGTTATCAAATGCAGAATCACATTTATTGTAAGTGAGCATTCTACTATAATAAAGAGTTATTATCAGTTCAGGAAGATGAGCAGCGTGTTCATTTACTAATTTATTTAATCATGGCTGCCAGGGATGACCTCAAGCGTTAAGCTAAAAAAGATTCACAGCTCTGCAAAACTCAATTAGGATGTTGTCAAGATAGGACCAGATCTTTAGTGACAGCAGTAAAGTTTGCAGCATGGCAGGACGCCCAATATTTTATCAGATATTAGTGTACCATATCCCATATCTCTTTACTAGTAGATAATACATGTAAGGAGAGACTCCTCTTGTTGTAGATGTTTCATTATAGAGCTCTTGAGATAAATTAATGATTATTTTGCACTGCCATAGGCTTAGTAGCAGCATAATTATGTATGCTTGTCACATCTGTGACACATCTGGATCTGCAACTCACTGTAGAAACTGGGCTCTGCAACTCATACTAGAGATCGGAATCTGCAGCTCACTGTAGAGACTGGGTTCTGAAATTTATTGTAGAGATTGGAATTTGCAACTCATTGTAGAGGTCTGAATCTGCAACTCATTGTAGAGATTGGGTTTTGAAACTCATTGTGGAGATCAGAATCTGCAACTCACTGTAATTGTAGCGATCAGTATCTGCAACTCATTGTAGAGATTGGAATCTGTTACTCATTGTAGAGATTGGGTCCTGCACCTCACTGAAGAGATCGGGTTCTGCAACTCATTGTAGAGATTGGGTTTTGAAACTCATTGTGGAGATCAGAATCTGCAACTCACTGTAATTGTAGCGATCAGTATCTGCAACTCATTGTAGAGATTGGAATCTGTTACTCATTGTAGAGATTGGCTTCTTCAACTCATTGTAGAGATCGGGTTCTGCAACTCATTGTAGGTATTGGAATCTGCAACTCATTGAAGAAATTGTGTTCTGGAACTCATTTTAGAGATTAGGTTCTGCAACTTGTTGTATTGATTGGAATCTCCAAATCATTGTAGAGATTGGGTCCTGCACCTCACTGAAGAGATCGGGTTCTGCAACTCATTGTAGAGATTGGAATCTGCAACTCATTGTAGAGATTGCAATCCACAACTCAGAGTAGAGATTGGTTCTGCAAGTCATTGGACACTACAAGACACTACAAGACAAAGGACACTACAACTCATTGTAGAGATCAGAATCTGCACCTCATTGTAGAGATCAAGTTCTGCAATTCAATGTAGAAACTGGAATCTGCAACTCATTGTACAGATTGAGTTCTGAAACTCTTTGTGGAGATCAGAATCTGAAATTCATTGTAGAGATTGGAATTTGCAACTCATTGTAGAGATTGGGCTCCGCAACTCATTGTAGAGATCGGATTCTGAAACTCGTGCTAGAGATCGGGTTCTGCAACTCATTGAATTAAAATCTGCAACGCATTGTAGAGATTGGGTTCTGGAACTCATTGTAGAGATCGGATTCTGAAACTCGTGCTAGAGATCGGGTTCTGCAACTCATTGAATTAAAATCTGCAACGCATTGTAGAGATTGGGTTCTGGAACTCATTGCAGAAGTTAGGATCTGCAATTCATTGTAGAGATCAGGATCTGCAATTCATTGTAGTGATCTGAATGTGTCACACACATTCACTGTTGGTGATGGTAGGCCACACTGATGCATGGCACCAAGATTCAAACTGTGCCCTGTCCCCTTCACTGCAACATATAAGAAGCTTCAAGGTGTCAGTTGCTACACTTTTATTTCTTAGTGAATGTAACAGGCAGTGGGTGTGGATCCACTGTACTAACTAATTGGTTTGACTTTGGGCTAACTCTAAGGTGCCCGGTCGAGATTAGGTATTTAGGTGCCCTTGGCAGAGCAGGCAAGTTGCATCCCCTTTGTGCCCAAATCAAATTAAAGTGACATTACTTTCAAGTGAAGAGATTATAACATGGGCAGATCCAGTGACTTACAGGAGACATCTCCATGGATTTGAGTTGTTAATTTTCCTTTTCTTCTCCATTTGGTCCAGACCATTATGCGCAGATCTATTTGGTCAGCCCCCTCTGCCATATTAGAAGGCACATGGCAGATGGAGGACTGTAACAGATTTTGCAACTCAAACCCCAAATTTATACAGACCTATAGATCAACCCCAAAGTTGATTTAGACCCCAGATTAGCTCTGAACTGTATACAGACATCAGATCAGACACAATATTTATGAAGACCCCCAATCAGCCACCAAATTTATGCATAACACAGGTCAGCCCCTAAATTTATACAGACCCCCAGATCAGCCCTAATATTTATGCAGACCCCCAGATCAGCCCTAATATTTATGCAGATCCCCAGATCAGCCCTAATATTTATGCAGACCCCCAGATCAGCCCTAATATTTATGCAGATCCCCAGATCAGCCCTAATATTTATGCAGACCCCAGATCAGCCCTCAAATTTATACAGACCCCAGATCATCCCCTAAATGTATGCAGACCTCCAGATTAACTCCAAGATTGATACAGATCCCCAGATCAGCTTCAAATGTATACAGACGTCAGATCATCCCCAATATTTATGAAGACCCCTAATCAGCCTCCAATGTATCAAGTGTAGTGCAAACCGATTGTTATTTCTTTATGAATTGCAGTCTAACCAGGTAACCAGTTGGGGGTGTGTATCTGCACAGACTCACTTTATCCAATCAGTGCTGCCATTTTCAGACTGTGCAGGTACACACCCCCAACTTGTTAACACCCCTCTGTACCCTTACTGCAGACTGCTAGTATTTCATTCATAACTTCCAGTAGAAATAATAAAGGAATGCCACAAAATAGAGCCTTAAGAATAGATGTTCTAGAATTGTTATTACATGGGGAATGCATGAAGCTATTAAAACAGGCATGTCAGGAGTGGTGAAAGGTCCTCTTTAAGGAAGAAAAGTGGGGTAAAAACTGCTAATAGTAATTAGCTAAGCGCAGGGATTGTTGAATTGCCCGTAGGCCGGTAGGTTGTGACCAGTTTAGTACTGCAGATAATTTCTCTGGGCCCATCTCTATGCCTTGAGCTTATGCCTTCTACAGAGCTGTAGAAGCTCATTTTTGCAGGATGCTCTGTAGTTTTTATTGATTTTTTCGGATACGTATGACTTTTTGATCACTTTTTGTAACATTTTTAGTGGGAGGTGAAGTGATGAAAAAACATTGAATCAGCCATTTTTATTTTTTTCTGTGATGCCATTCTCTGTATGGGATAATTTTTTTTCATATTTTAATAGTAGGGGTGTTTTCAGACATGGTGATCCCTATGATGTTTATTTTTTGATTATTTGTTTTTATTTTAATTTTGGTGAAGGGGTGATTTGAATTTTTATATTTTTTATTTTTATAATATTTAAAAAAACATTTGTCACTTTTTTAAAAAACTTTTTTATGCCTCCCAAGTGGACCCAACATGCAATCATTAGATTTAAAGTAATGGAATTATATCTAAAGGTACGGCCATATGTTCAAGTTTCCTGATGTAGTTTAGAAACCAAAATGAGAAGTGAATTAAAAGAATAGGAGAAGTGGTATCTGTCCTTACTACTTTTTTCCTTTTATGATCTACTTCTGATTTTAGCTTACAAAATTCCATGCAGAACCTGACCGTGTGGCTATACATTAAGTTTCGTTCAGACAGCAATAATGTGCCAAATTTTAGTGCATGTCTCATGAAACAAGTTTATAGCATCCTAGGTCCCTGTGAAACAGTTAGCATGGATGATTGGGATTGGACTGGTATTTGGTTGTAGAACAATAGCAAAATGTGACCATTCAAGTCATGTGAAGTTGGTCTTAGGTTGCCTCCACATGGTCATAAGGGCACGGCAACATGGTCATATTTCCTGATTTGGAAGTTTTGGAAGCAAAAATCAGGAGTGGATTAGGAGAGGACTTAAGAGCAGATTTCGATTTCTCCTTTTGAATTCACTCCTGGTTTTGGCTTTCAAAACTGCATCAGTAAACCTGATTGTGCAGCTCTACCTAATATTGCTGCATTTTATCCCCCTGTGTTATGGATGTATCATCTGGTCTGTACATCTTTATGCTAAAATGAACTTAGATCACATAGAACCCTTTAAAAACAAATAATTTTCTGTTCCTGCTTTCACATACAGGAGCAGTTGTGTGGTTTCTGTGTTTCCTTGTATGGGTTAAATATAAACTGAGTTCATTAAAGCAGGGTACATTTAGTATGACTTTAAGAATACACAGAAGAGCTAAGGCTATGTTGTGAAAGGATCCACTGACCCTAAACTTTCATAGGAAATTGTCATTTCTGCAAAGTACACAGTATTTTATGCAGAGCGTTTTAGCCAAGGTTCACCATTAAAAGTTCCACTTTCTCTCACCTTTCTAACTTCATTTTTACAGCCGAGGAGTATGTTTCCTTCAGCCCTCTCTGGTGAGCTTGACTTCAGCCTGAGGCATGACTCCAGAACTAATCAACTAAGAGCTAATTAACTACCTTGGAGAAAACGTATTCAGAGGATGTCACGCATGACATCTCTCTGGATATAAGAAAGGCATTAACATGGATGCATAACTTGCTGTGTTTTTCTATTCTTAAATACAAGGATAGTTCTTGTTTCATCAAAAATCAGCCACCATAATTAGGACAGTTAAATGCTTACATTGGTATTAATCTATCAGAGACTTCTTTTGTCAGAGAAACATGTACCATTTTTTTTAAATAAATGAAGCATACACTACATGGTCGAAAGCAGGAAGATGCATCTTTCAATTAGTCCCATCATTTAGGCCAGGCATCCCCAAACTGCGGCCCTCCAGCTGTTGTAAAACTACAACTCCCACCATGCCCTGCTGTAGGCTGATAGCTGTAGGCCGTCCGGGCATGCTGGGAGTTGTAGTTTTGCAACATCTGGAGGGCCGCAGTTTGGGGATGCCTGATTTAGGCCATGGCCAATGCTTATAAGCATATTAAGCAAAGCACCAAAAAGAAAACATCTCCATTTACAACAATTAGGAATAAAATTTGTTGAACTTAAAGGGCCTGTTGGTAAAATAAAATAAAAAAATTAAACTACTGTCCTGAGTCCGTTCAAATGTTCTGATAGGTTATATTCATACATTGCAGATTTGTTGCAAAAAACTCTGCAACTATATCATACCATAGGAACAAGAGCCACATATCATCATAAACTAAGTCTTAAAGGCTCACAGTTTGTACTACAGTATGTGACCTAAACTGAAATTCCTGAAGGCAGGCCTGATTATATATCTGCCACTCTTGTGTTATGCATGTATTAAGATAGAGCTTCCACTCATTGTTGGTTTTTCATAAAGATTTTTTAACCTGTTGATACAAGATCAAATGTGCTCAACAGTGTAATTTTAGCAACTGTGATGGAAAGTACCAGATTCATCTCATCTGCGCTGAAAGAATCAGAAACTTAAATGGCTGATAATAAAAAGTGCACATGGGTTCTATATAATTTATACATAATATATAAAGATATAAACTGATACATAAGCTCTATATCTCTTAATAATATAAAAATGAATTTCTGTCTGTCTGTCTGTCTGTTCTCTATGCGAGACCAAACTACTGGACCGATTTTCACCAAATTCGGCACACAGGTACATCAGGTGTCCGGGAAGGTTTTAGACCAGGTCTCATCTCTCTAGGACGTACCGTTCCCGAGATATTCCCAAAATATGATCTCCATTAGCCAACATTACAACTGGGAGCTTTGGTTTTAAACTCCAACTGCCATTCTCTGCAAAGCCACACAGGGAGGGCAGGTTTCCATAACAACCAGGTAATTATCAGCAGCTGAGGATCTCATCCATTTCTATTTACTGACACTGTTAAAGGTATTCCGGTTACCATAAATATAACTTATGTGTTTTTCTATTACTACAGTTCAGTAGTAATAAAAGATGTTTTCCTCCACTGCTGCCTATTGCGTGGGCTCATAAATAAGCATGGTATTGACCTTTAATTCAGGCCACCCTAAAAGAAGTACTTAAAACCCCCGCCGCAGGTCTCACTAAGCCACACCCCCAACTCTGTCAGGCCACACCCCCTTTCACTCCGCAGCCAACAGAGATTGAAAAAATAAAGGTAAAACTCAACTTCTGTCAGCTGCAGGGATGGGTGGGAGGTTGACTTTCTTTCTGCAACAACACACACAAACATTAAATAAAATAGATTACATCCACCCATGCGAAGCGTCTTGCTAATCCACACCCCCGACTCTGTCAGGTCACGCCCCCTCCCACTCCGCAGCCAATGGGAATTTGGGAGGGTGAATTTCTCTCTGCAACGACACACAAAAATTTTAGATGAAATAGACTAATTATAGACTACAACCGTTCGAAGCCTTTTGCTAAGCCACGCCCCGTCTCTGTCAGGCCACGCCCCCTCTCACTCCGCAGCCATTCTGCAACGACACACAGAAACATTAAATGAAATAGATTAAATGCACCTATGCGAAGCGCTTTGCTAAGCCACGCCCCGACTCTGTAAGGCCACGCCCGCTCCCACTCCGCAGCCAACAGGGATTGAAAAAATAAAGGTAAAAATCAACTTCTGTCAGCTGCAGGGATGGGTGGGAGGTTGACTTTCTTTCTGCAATGACACACAGAAACATTAAATGAAATAGATTAAATACACCCATGTGAAGCGTCTTGCTAATCCACGCCCCCGACTCTGTCAGGTTACGCCCCCTCCCACTCCGCAGCCAATGGGGATTGAAAAAATAAAGGTAAAAATAAACTTCTGTTTGCTGCAGGGGTGGGAGGGTGAATTTCTCTCTGCAACGACACACAAAAATTTTAGATAAAATAGACTAATTATAGACTACAACTGTTTGAATCGTCTTGCTAAGTCACGCCCCCAACTCTGTCAGACCACGCCCCCTCTCACTCTGCAGCCATTCTGCAACGACACACAGAAACATTAAATGAAATAGATTAAATCACCTATGCGAAGCGCTTTGTTAAGCCACACCCCCAACTGTGTCAGGTCACGCCCCCTCCTACTCCGCAGCCAACAGGGATTGAAAAAATGAAGGGAAAAATAAACTTCTGTCAGCTGCAGGGGTGGGAGGGTGAATTTCTCTCTGCAATGACACACAAAATTTTAGATGAAATAGACTAATTTCAGACTACAACCGTTCGAAGCATCTTGATAATCCACACCCCCAACTCTGCCAGGCCATGCCCCCTCCCACTCCGTAGGCAACGGGGATTGAAAAAAACTCAGCTGCAGGGGTGGGAGGGTGAATTTCTCTCTGCAATGACACACAAAAATCGTAGATGAAATTGACTAATTTTAGACTACGACCATTCAGTACTAATAAAAGATGTTTTTTTCCACTGCTACCCATTGCGGGTCCCCATAAATTACCATGTCATCGACCTGTAATTCATGCCACTCTGACCCCCGCCCCAGATCTCGCGAAACCACGCTCCGACTCTGTCAGGCCACGCCCCCTCCCACTCCGCAGCCAACGGGGATTGAAAAAATGAAGGTAAAAGTCAACTTCTGTCAGCTGCAGGGGCGGGAGGGAGGTTGGATTTCTTTCTGCAACAACATACAGAAACATTAAATGAAATAGATTAAATATACCCGTGCAAAGCAATGTTTTCTTCCACTGTTACCCATGGCGTGTCCTCATAAATTACCATGGCATCGACCTGTAATTCTGGCCACCATCAAAAGAAGGACTTAAAACCCTGCCCTAGGTCTTTCAATGTCACGCCCCCGACTCAGTCAGGCCATGACCCCTCCCACTCCGCAGCCAATGGAGATTGAACAATTGAAGGTAAAAATCAACATCTGTCAGCTGCAGGGATGGGAGGGAGGATGACTTTCTCTCTGCAACGACACACAGAAACATTAAATGAAATAGATTAAATATACCCGCGCAAAGCAATGTTTTCTTCCACTGCTACCCATTGTGTTTCTTCAAATTACCATGGCATTAACCTATAATTCAGGCCACCCTGAAATGAAGGACTTAACCCCCCCCCGTGTCCCATTAAACCACACCCCCTCCCACTCCGCAGCCAATAGGGATTGAAAAAATGAAGGTAAAAATCACCTCCTGTCAGCTGCATTGACTTTCTCTCTGCAACGACACACAGAAACATTAAATGAAATAGATGAAATATACCCAGGCAAAGCCGGGTCTTTCTGCTAGTAATATATAAAGATACAAACCGATACATAGAGCTGTATATAATATATAAAGATAAGGCTAAGCTTATATCATCTTTTAATTTGATGTTCTTCTGATCCTTCAGAAGAACAGATCCATTTTTTTAGTTAGGAAAAAACTCCTACATGCAGGACTTTTTTCCCGTCTACAAAAACGGATCTCAGACAGAATGGTTCAAACGGAAGCTAACTGATGCAACAGGATCCATTTCTTTACAGAATCCTGTAAAAAACAGATCCTATGCATAACTGATACAACAGGATCTTTTAACATCTTTCTAGTGCCACCTTCTTCATAAAAATTGATATTCCTCTTCTGAGAGACAACTCTTTGCATACTTTTAGAAAACAAACTCCACCAAGAAATCATAGAAAACTACATTGAAATGCAATTTTATGTTAGATCACTTTGCATGATAATGCTTGAGTAATGCTTGAGTTGTCCATGGAGTTCTGGCCTTATTTGTGTTTCGTCTCAAATTGAATTTTTTATTGTATATTGTGCTAGTCTATATAAGTCAGAAGTTCTATAAAGTCAGAAATTTTTTTCACATGGATACACTGTATCAATGAGTCATATTAGACTTATACCCTATCCACTAAAGACAGACCATTGACTGCAGATTCTAATGATTTGTTAGATATACTGTAAGATCATCACACTACTACTAGATAAGGCTAAAAGATACTGTGCAGTGGTGGTTGTTGTCCTTTTTGGACCCTCTGTGCCACTAGTGGATGGTGTCATCTCAACGGAGGGCCAAGTCCAACAAGTTGCCATTTTCTTGTTCATTATCTGTTGGCATGCAGGAGAGGAAAAGCCCCTGGTGGAGGAAACCTCTAGGGAACCATGGACTAAGGACTACCCTTCCCTTGGGCACAAGATGCAACTTGTCGACTAGAAGCATGGGCAGTCAATTCATTGACTCTTAAAAGAATCGTCATCGACTTCCTGTTGCTTCTTGCATTAAGACCACAGTAGAGTTTCTCAATGCAGCAAGACACTCAGTAGGAAGGAGGAATTAATAGGACTACATGCTACTCTGTAGGTCATGACACTCAGGTTACTCCTAGTGGCAGTCTGAAATTAAGCTGAACTACCAGGACTGTTGTATGACAGTACCGATGAGTTGTCAGGAGAGTAGATATGGGTCACAAGTTGGAATTCAAGGCTCATACAAGGACAGAAATTCTTGGTGGATTTTCCTGGTGCTTGTGATATCATGAAGGGGTTCTCCAGGAACATGATAGTTTTTACCCATTCATCTATTAGGGATTTCTGTATATAGAGTGGAGCTGCTCACTGCCAGTGTTTTATCTTCCTCCAGATCCTGTGGACGACCTCTCTCACAATTCTGCCAATTGTTCTGCCAAGAGATAAAATAGGTTGGAAATTAAATAGGCTTGTAATAATGGTAACCACCTGCAAGTTTGCCCTGTAGACCCATCAGCAGACTATAAGTATTAGTCACTGAATGGACTCCACACCACACTCTGAAGATATATTTATAGGTAATGGAAGGAACTTTAAATAATCCCCATATTTCCCTCTCAGTTACAGTGACTCATCTGCAATGATATATGACAGGTTCTTGTGCTGACTTTCTGACCTGCCATCTGACATTGACAAATGTGAATCCATAGTTTTTGATCGGCCACTGGTGGCTTATTGGCTTTGGTGGAGGATAGGACATCAAGTATTTTTTCAGTGTTAGCACTGATGGCTGTGTAGAGAAGATCAAATGTACAATAATAAGAAACTTAATAGAACTGTACCACTACCCATATCTTCTTAGGAGCCTATACTTACTGGTCTTGGTTGAGATGGTGGATGGGCTTTTGAATCCTCTATATCTGACCACCTGATGTTATATACTGCTAACTGGTGGCTCTTTGGTGACTTGATTAAGATCTGGAAAAATATAATGAAGACATTTCAGACTTGTAGATTCACACTTTAAAATCTAGTCCCTAGTTTTCAATGTCATATTTAGCCACTGTTGTACTGCTATATATTTTAATACACACTCTCTCTATGAGGCCTCTGGCTTGGGGGTTGAGTAATTTTGGGTAGGTGGGAACATCATTGATCAGTGACTTCTCAATCTTTTTTTAAGAAATATACTGGCATAGAGGGGATATTTGCCAGTAGCCATCTGATATCATCACGCCAGCTGAGAACCAGTCCATCGCCATGTTGCAGGGCCTCTGTAGAAGAATCTGTGAAAACAGGGAGCCAATAACAAATAAGAGCATTGTCCAGACCAGCAGAAGTCATGAAGATGTCACACCCTGTGTTACTGTATTTGACCTCCAATAGTAATTACATTATAAGAAGATACAAATATTAAGGGGTATCAAAGACAAAAATACTCTTTAAGCATGTTCTTAAATGGATAAACCCATTCATAAGTTTGGGGGGATATTGGCTCTAGGTGTCTTAGATCTGCACTCACCTGACAGTTGTCCCATATAAGTGTGTGCTAGATCCATCTTCACTTCTCCCCTCCATCTCTTCTCCCCTCTTCCTCATTTTCAGAATACTTTCCTGAATAGGGCTTCAAGGTCTTTTTGAAGCCTTGATCATTTTTTCTTTGCTGCCATCTTTCACCCTCTCTGATGTTTCTATTGTCCTCTCCTTATCTGGCAGCTTCTCTCTCCTTTTTCACTTCCTCTTTATTTTGTTTGGAAGAACTCATTGAACTCTCCATATTCATCCCGTAGATATTACTGGCTGCTGATGGAGAGGGAGCTGATGTGACCAGATATATCACTCAGCCTCCTCTTCCCAAATACATTGCACCTGTACTAAGCTCACAACAGATGACAGCTGCAGTGTATTTGAATGGGGGAGACTGAGTGGTTTTCCTGGTTACATGATTCTCCATTATCAGCCATAGTTTAAGCTCATTTTCCACACCATAAAGTGGCGTAGAAAATGGTAAATGAGATGGTCTGGCTACTTTTGGGTACGTTTTGTGGAGTTTATTTTATCAGGGTAGATATTATTTTATACCGGGTAGATAGACAACATATTACCTTTCTTAGATAAGGTATGTTTCCCAGGGAATCATTAAAAATCTTCAGACAGTATTCATCCTACGCTCATGAAACTAATGTTTAATAGACTGTGTAGGTTATTAAAAGTTGTGAAAATCATGTAGACATTGCTCATAAATAATTTCTAAAAAATAATCTAAAAATAATCGTTGCTTATTTCTTTTTTGCTAGTTTCCTTAAGTTCCTTCAAGTCCATAAAAAGTTTGAAAAAGATGAGTTTGTGTGATCTGAAGTATGCTTGTGACTAGGAGACTGTTGAAAGTAGAGCATGCGGTCTGCTTCAGAGAATGCTCAAGTGAATAAACTAATCCTCTGGTATGAGGCCAGTGCTGACACACTTCCAGTGTTGCAGTGCATCCCATGCCACGTTCCTATCTCTCATTCTGGCAACTAAATGGGGAGAGCTCTTTATATCATTCTCCCTCAAGGATTATATGCTCCTTATTGGAACAAAAGGATATTTAATTATAGAAGTGGATGCGACCGAAACACTTCTAAAACTGTAGATGGTAAAATTTCAGTAATGCAGCACCTGGGATACGTCTTCTGTTCAATATTACAGAATACCGATAATGTAAGAAAGAATATAACTCACTAATGCTAAAATAGCCATTCAGATTAGTGGATAAGTGCTCAGTCCCATATGTACACCATTACTTCATTCAGAGAGGGGACCCAGGGGCTTTCCAAGAAGGGGTAGGTAATAAATAATATGTGTGTTTGGAATAAACCCTTTAATAAAGCTTCCAGCCTCCTTTTTGGGTGTCTGACCCCAGAAACCTGTTGTTCACTGGAAAACTGATATTGTAATTGTTTTCTATGGATCCTGAGCATTATGGTGTCACTATTATAGGGTTTATTCCACACAAACAACCCACCAATTCCTTATTTTAAAAACATGAACCTTTATTTAATTGTCCATTTTAAAAGAAGATATCCATCCCAATATGAAAATAAAAATGTACTATTTAAAAATGTGGTAACCAGTTGGTTTGCCCCTGTATCAAGGTATAGTGATAGCATATGCTTCCCTTATATCCCTTTTTAAATGTTCCTTCCCTTATATTTCTTTATTGTACGATAAACTTCATTGCCCATCCACATTTGCTACTAGATTAAAGGGACACTACAATTCAAATTTTCTTTGCTTATTGAAAGCCTATATATAAATATTCTATGTATTTTTTCTTTACAAAAAGATGTGGATGTTTCTATGGATATAATTTTTTGAATTCACTACATGTATTCTACTTCCTGTCCTGCCTCTTACTATTTTCTATCCATTCCTGGAAGATGTTATAGCATGCTGATACTATGTATAAATGTTCTATAAATGTTCTATATCAGGGCTGTCTAACTGCTATAAAATTTGTATCAATACTGTGTTTATACATATACAACAGTATCTCTGCGTGTGTGGGGCCCCAAATCTGTTTGGCCCCAGAGACTAAGGGGCCCTTGGCTGTCCCCTGGCAGCAGCTTTCAACTGCATCTGCATCTTCTGGATGTAGTTACAGTTGAATATAGTGGTGAAGCCAGGAGCCACCATCTTCCTGCTCTACCATTCAACCGATGGTTTGGAGCTGACCAGACAGCCACCAGACCATCCAGAGCAATGTGCACTGAGAGATCCACTCCATGAAAGATGGTGTTGAGCTACTGAATATATAAGAAAGGGTCACAGCCTATTAATTTTATGTCTTGTTGATATGGCTCTTTCATTAGTGTTAGTGGCCCTGGTAGAAAATGTTAGTAATGTTGGCCCTAGCGCATAGTGATAACTGCTGCTATCAGTAGTTTGGGAGCCACATGGTTGAGAAAACTGGGTTCATGCAATGACATAAAATTTAAAATTTATTTATATTATTCCATGTATTTATTAGAGATGAGCGAGTAGTGTTCGATCGAGCTGGTATTCGATCGAATACTACGATATTCGGCGTGCTCGATTTCTTTCGAGTATAACGGCGATGGCGCACTTAGAATTCGTTTCCCCTCCCACCTTCCCTGGCGCTCTTTTTCCACCAATCACCATGCAGGGGGGGTATGACAGGCACGCTGAGCACGCTGGCAGCGCGAAAACAGCGTCTACATGCATTGGCTGGAAAAACCATGTGACCTCGAATATTAAAAACTCAGCTCTTCCTGCTCGTACGCATATGCTGCGTGAACTTAGTCAGGGACAGAGGCTGGAGAAGGGAGAGACAGATTTTAGCTGTTGGACAGGCAGGAGCGTGATTAAAAGCCCTTATCAGGGCTACTACAGTGGACTTCAGTGATAGCTTACTACAATATAGACTTTACAGAGAACGGCTGCTGTATTCAGGGATAGCTGCTGGAGTAGGGACAGAGAGAGGCATTAGTGGTGTATTAGGTGCTCTGCTACATACCAAACTATATTTGGCACTACTGCTGTGTACCTTGAAAAATACAATATATAGGCCTTATAACTGGCAACTGTACTGTGCGTTCTCTTGCAAAGTAATTTCTCATAACTGGTGTTCATACACACCGTCTGATCACTTAATACACTGCTGTGTACCTTGAAAAATACAATATATAGGCCTTAACTGGCAACTGTACTGTGCGTTCTCTTGCAAAGTAATTTCTCATAACTGGTGTTCATACACACCGTCTGATCACTTAATACACGGCTGTGTACCTTGAAAAATACAATATATAGGCCTTATAACTGGCAACTGTACTGTGCGTTCTCTTGCAAAGTAATTTCTCATAACTGGTGTTCATACACACCGTCTGATCACTTAATACACTGCTGTGTACCTTGAAAAATACAATATATAGGCCTTAACTGGCAACTGTACTGTGCGTTCTCTTGCAAAGTAATTTCTCATAACTGGTGTTCATACACACCGTCTGATCACTTAATACACTGCTGTGTACCTTGAAAAATACAATATATAGGCCTTATAACTGGCAACTGTACTGTGCGTTCTCTTGCAAAGTAATTTCTCATAACTGGTGTTCATACACACCGTCTGATCACTTAATACACTGCTGTGTACCTTGAAAAATACAATATATAGGCCTTAACTGGCAACTGTACTGTGCGTTCTCTTGCAAAGTAATTTCTCATAACTGGTGTTCATACACACCGTCTGATCACTTAATACACTGCTGTGTACCTTGAAAAATACAATATATAGGCCTTAACTGGCAACTGTACTGTGCGTTCTCTTGCAAAGTAATTTCTCATAACTGGTGTTCATACACACCGTCTGATCACTTAATACACTGCTGTGTACCTTGAAAAATACAATATATAGGCCTTAACTGGCAACTGTACTGTGCGTTCTCTTGCAAAGTAATTTCTCATAACTGGTGTTCATACACACCGTCTGATCACTTAATACACGGCTGTGTACCTTGAAAAATACAATATATAGGCCTTATAACTGGCAACTGTACTGTGCGTTCTCTTGCAAAGTAATTTCTCATAACTGGTGTTCATACACACCGTCTGATCACTTAATACACTGCTGTGTACCTTGAAAAATACAATATATAGGCCTTAACTGGCAACTGTACTGTGCGTTCTCTTGCAAAGTAATTTCTCATAACTGGTGTTCATACACACCGTCTGATCACTTAATACACTGCTGTGTACCTTGAAAAATACAATATATAGGCCTTAACTGGCAACTGTACTGTGCGTTCTCTTGCAAAGTAATTTCTCATAACTGGTGTTCATACACACCGTCTGATCACTTAATACACTGCTGTGTACCTTGAAAAATACAATATATAGGCCTTAACTGGCAACTGTACTGTGCGTTCTCTTGCAAAGTAATTTCTCATAACTGGTGTTCATACACACCGTCTGATCACTTAATACACGGCTGTGTACCTTGAAAAATACAATATATAGGCCTTATAACTGGCAACTGTACTGTGCGTTCTCTTGCAAAGTAATTTCTCATAACTGGTGTTCATACACACCGTCTGATCACTTAATACACGGCTGTGTACCTTGAAAAATACAATATATAGGCCTTATAACTGGCAACTGTACTGTGCGTTCTCTTGCAAAGTAATTTCTCATAACTGGTGTTCATACACACCGTCTGATCACTTAATACACTGCTGTGTACCTTGAAAAATACAATATATAGGCCTTAACTGGCAACTGTACTGTGCGTTCTCTTGCAAAGTAATTTCTCATAACTGGTGTTCATACACACCGTCTGATCACTTAATACACTGCTGTGTACCTTGAAAAATACAATATATAGGCCTTAACTGGCAACTGTACTGTGCGTTCTCTTGCAAAGTAATTTCTCATAACTGGTGTTCATACACACCGTCTGATCACTTAATACACTGCTGTGTACCTTGAAAAATACAATATATAGGCCTTAACTGGCAACTGTACTGTGCGTTCTCTTGCAAAGTAATTTCTCATAACTGGTGTTCATACACACCGTCTGATCACTTAATACACGGCTGTGTACCTTGAAAAATACAATATATAGGCCTTATAACTGGCAACTGTACTGTGCGTTCTCTTGCAAAGTAATTTCTCATAACTGGTGTTCATACACACCGTCTGATCACTTAATACACGGCTGTGTACCTTGAAAAATACAATATATAGGCCTTATAACTGGCAACTGTACTGTGCGTTCTCTTGCAAAGTAATTTCTCATAACTGGTGTTCATACACACCGTCTGATCACTTAATACACTGCTGTGTACCTTGAAAAATACAATATATAGGCCTTAACTGGCAACTGTACTGTGCGTTCTCTTGCAAAGTAATTTCTCATAACTGGTGTTCATACACACCGTCTGATCACTTAATACACGGCTGTGTACCTTGAAAAATACAATATATAGGCCTTATAACTGGCAACTGTACTGTGCGTTCTCTTGCAAAGTAATTTCTCATAACTGGTGTTCATACACACCGTCTGATCACTTAATACACTGCTGTGTACCTTGAAAAATACAATATATAGGCCTTAACTGGCAACTGTACTGTGCGTTCTCTTGCAAAGTAATTTCTCATAACTGGTGTTCATACACACCGTCTGATCACTTAATACACGGCTGTGTACCTTGAAAAATACAATATATAGGCCTTATAACTGGCAACTGTACTGTGCGTTCTCTTGCAAAGTAATTTCTCATAACTGGTGTTCATACACACCGTCTGATCACTTAATACACTGCTGTGTACCTTGAAAAATACAATATATAGGCCTTAACTGGCAACTGTACTGTGCGTTCTCTTGCAAAGTAATTTCTCATAACTGGTGTTCATACACACCGTCTGATCACTTAATACACGGCTGTGTACCTTGAAAAATACAATATATAGGCCTTATAACTGGCAACTGTACTGTGCGTTCTCTTGCAAAGTAATTTCTCATAACTGGTGTTCATACACACCGTCTGATCACTTAATACACTGCTGTGTACCTTGAAAAATACAATATATAGGCCTTAACTGGCAACTGTACTGTGCGTTCTCTTGCAAAGTAATTTCTCATAACTGGTGTTCATACACACCGTCTGATCACTTAATACACTGCTGTGTACCTTGAAAAATACAATATATAGGCCTTAACTGGCAACTGTACTGTGCGTTCTCTTGCAAACTAATTTCACGGCTGTGAAGGCAAAATATTGTAACCAAAAAAAAATAAAATGCGGAGGGGGGCTAGCGGAATAGGACGTGGACGTGGACGAGGACGGGGGCGCGGAAATGCTGTTGGGGGCCTTGTTGAAGCCAGTGGGGATACAATGTGTGCTGGTGAGGATCAGCCAGGATCCCGCTCATCCAGAATCCCTGCCTTTATGGGACAGTTAAGCAGGGGGCGGGTTACACCGCTGTTGAGGCCTGAGCAGGTTGAACAGGTGGTGCAATGGATAGCCGATAGCGCTTCCACACAGTTGTCCACCAGCCAGTCATCCACACAGTCTCACTCTGACCCTCCTTCCTCCACACCTGGCCAACAGAGTCATCCCACCATTGACCCCTCCCAGGAGCTCTTTTCGGGTCCTTTTTCAGATGTGCCGGAAGAATCCCAGGAGCTAGCAGAGGAATTTGTTTGTAGTGATGCCCAAACACTGGAGTTTTCGCCATCTCCTGCTGATGTGGACCCTGAGCCAGCATCTGTTATCATGAGCGATGATGATGATGAGACGCAGTTGCCATCAAGGGAGGCTGTTGGAATGTCCAGTGGGCAGGAGGAGGAGCAGAGTGAGGAAGTGGAAGAGGAGCTGGTGGATGACGAAATGACCGACCCCACTTGGCCAGGGGTGATGTCCAGCGAGGAAAGCAGTGGAGAGGTGGTGGTCTGCGCAGCACCGAAAAAGGCAGCAAGAGGCAGAGGGATGTCCACAGGCAGAGGGATGTCCACAGGCAGAGGGATGTCCACAGGCAGAGGCATGTCCACAGGCAGAGGGATGTCCACAGGCAGAGGGATGGCCACAGGCAGAGGACAGTTCAGACAGAGAAGTGAGGCCACAGCCAGCAGGGCCGAAGCTGTTCCCGGCAGCGGCCAGTCGCGCGAAGCTCCCCCATCGAGGCCTCGTACTTCTGTGGTGTGGAGATATTTTAATGTTTGTGCGGATGACAAACTGAGCGCGGTTTGCACACTCTGCCACTCAAAACTGAGTAGGGGCTCTGAGAAGAGCAATCTGACCACCTCAGGCATGCGGCGTCACTTGGAATTCAAGCACTGGGCTGAGTGGGAGAGAGCAAACGCAATACAAACTGCGCCCGGTCTTGCTGCCACTGCCTCTTCCCCTTTGTTGTGTGCTGCCACTGCGGTCCAGACCTCCAGCCAGGACACCTCCACATCTGCCTCTGCCTCTGCTACTTTGGGGCCTTCTCCTTCAGCCTCCCCTTCCCCCGCCCTTCCCCCGCCTCTTCGCCTGCACCTTCACACTCCTCGTCCCAACAACTGTCCATCTCGCAGGCGTTCGACCGCAGGCGGAAGTACGCCTCGAGTCACCCCCAAGCCCAAGCCTTAAACTGCCACATCTCCAAACTGCTGGCCCTGGAGATGTTGCCGTTTAGGCTTGTGGAGACGCAGGCCTTCCGCGACCTGATGGCGGCTGCCGCACCTCGCTATTCCGTCCCCAGCCGCCACTACTTTTCCCGGAGTGCCGTCCCCGCCCTGCACCAGCACGTGTCGCGTAACATCAGGCGGGCCCTGAGGTACGCAGTCAGCGCAAAGGTCCACTTGACCACCGACTCATGGACAAGCGCTTGCGGCCAGGGACGATACATTTCTTTGACGGCACACTGGGTGAATGTAGTGGAGGCGGGGACGGGGTCGCAAACAGAGACGGCCTACCTACCACCCCCGCCCAAGATTGCCAGCATGGGTTCTGATAAACCCCCCTCCTCCTCCTCCTCCTCCTCCTCCTCCTGTGCCTTAACATCGCCCTCAGCCGCTAGCTGGAAGCGTTGCAGCACTGGCGCGGGGAGACGTCAGCAGGCGGTGCTTAAGCTCATCAGCTTGGGCGACAGGAAGCACAGCGCCCCAGAGGTGAGGGACGCCATACTGCAGCAGACGGAGATGTGGCTGTCGCCGCTGCAGCTAGGACCAGGCATGGTCGTGTGCGATAACGGCCGTAACCTGGTGGCGGCTCTGGAGCTTGCCGAACTCAATCACGTACCATGCCTGGCCCACGTTTTTAATCTGGTAGTCCAAAAATTTCTAAAGACTTACCCCAACCTGGCAGAGCTACTGGTGAAAGTGCGGCGCTTGTGCGCACACTTTCGGAAGTCAACTGTAGCTGCTGCTAGCTTAAAAAAACTCCAGCAACGCCTCCATTTGCCTGAACATCGGCTGTTGTGCGACCTGCCGACTCGCTGGAATTCCACCTATTCCATGTTGGCCAGGGTGTGTGAGCAGCAGAGAGCATTGATGGAGTACCAGATTAATAATCCACGCGTGCCTCCAACTCAGCTCCCTCAGTTTGCCAACCACGAGTGGCCATGGATGGCAGACGTATGCGATGTACTGCGTATCTTTGAGGAGTCCACCAAGAAGGTCAGCAGCGAGGACGCTATAGTGAGCGTAACCATCCCGCTCCTATGCGTCCTTAAAGAATCCCTCATCGCAATAAGGGAGAACGCATTGCACGCAGAGGAGACGGGGGTAGGAGGAGACGCAACGGAGCTACACAGTCAGACCACACTTTTGTCTGCTTCACGGTGGCAGTTGCAGGAGGAGGAGGATGAGGAGGAGGAGGACGACGTGGAGGTGGCTGTGGAAGAGGAGGAGGATGCTGGCGGCGAGGGTAGCAGTCAGGCTGTGCGCGTCCCATTGGTTCAGCGCGGATGGGGCGGAGAGGAGGCGGAAGAGGAAGAGGAGGAAATGGCAAGTGATCCTTCTGGTGGGGGCAGTGACGTCATGCCTATTCAGAGTCTGGCACACATGGCTGACTTCATGCTGGGCTGCTTTTCCCGGGACACACGTGTTGTCCGGATAGTGGAGAACAAACTGTACTGGGTCTTCGCAATCCTGGACCCCCGGTATAAAGATAACGTCTCCTCTTTTATTCCGGTAGAGGAGAGGACGAATCGATTGCTGGAATACCAGAGGGAACTCGTGCAGAACATGATGGAGATTTTCCCACCCAGCATCGCTGGCGGCAGAGAGGAGAGGGTCTCCCAGAGTCCCTCAACATCGATCAGGCCCACAGCCACCAGGGGAACACTCTCCAAGGTGTGGGACACGTTCATGGCACCCCCTCGTGCAACTTCCATCACTGCGGGGCCCGCTATCAGCAGGAGGGACAAGTATCGGCGGATGTTGCGGGAGTACCTGGCAGACCGTAACCCTGTCCTCCCCGATCCCTCGGCGTCCTACACTTACTGGGTCTCCAAGTTGGACACGTGGCTGGAACTGTCCCTGTACGCCTTGGAGGTGCTTGCCTGCCCTGCCGCCAGCGTGCTATCAGAAAGGGTGTTCAGCGCTGCCGGGGGCATTATCACCGATAAGCGCAGCCGCCTGTCAACCGACAGTGCCGACAGGCTGACGCTAATCAAAATGAACAGCAAGTGGATTGACCCGGACTTTGCTTCTCCAACCGTGGAAAGCAGCCAAAAGTAAAGTGCCATATGTATGAAGTGCCATTTCCTCCTCCTCCTCCTCCTTAACCGCCGTAGAATTGCTCCGTAAATAAGAACAATTTATATATTTATGGCTCACCTCTTGGGCCTGCGCTAAATGTTTAAGAGGTCTCACCTCTTGGGCCTCCACATAATTTTTAACGGGTCTCCCCTCTTGGGCCACCACATAATTTTTAAGAGGTCTCACCTCTTGGGCCTCCACAAAAGGTTTAACACGTCTCACCTCTTGGGCCTCCACAAAATGTTTAACAGGTCTCACCTCTTGGGCCTCCACATAATTTTTAACGGGTCTCCCCTCTTGGGCCACCACATAATTTTTAAGAGGTCTCACCTCTTGGGCCACCACATAATTTTTAAGAGGTCTCACCTCTTGGGCCTCCACAAAAGGTAAATAAATTATAAATTATAATTTTGGTAACATTCTCATTTTAATGTGTTCAGTCTTTACATACAAAATCTGGTACAAAATAGCATTCTCAGTATTCAAAAAAACAAAACAAGACTTAAAACGTTTTAAGTGGCTGCAGTAGCATCATGAAATCAACTCTCATATACTGAAGGCAACAGCATATACATATAAAAAAAAGGAAAAAAAATAAAAAGAATACTCCTTCCTCTGTAGAAATACTCTGTGCTGCCCTCAATACATTTAAACTGATTTTTCATGATAGTTGCCTTTATAAAATGAGTGTAACCATTTTACATTGCATGCAAATCTGTGGATAACTGCAGCCTTTAAAAGCAACACCTCTTGGGCCTCCACAAAAGGTTTAAGAGGTTAACAGTGGAAAGCAGCCAAAAGTGAAGTGCCATCTGTATGAAGTGCCATTTCCTCCTCCACCTCCTCCTCCTCCTCCTTAACCGCCGTAGAATTGCTCCGTAAATAAGAACAATTTTTTATATTTATGGCTCACCTCTTGGGCCTCCACAAAATGTTTAAGAGGTCTCACCTCTTGGGCCTCCACAAAATCTTTAACAGGTCTCACCTCTTGGGCCTCCACATAATTTTTAACACGTCTCCCCTCTTGGGCCTCCACATAATTTTTAATACGTCTCACCTCTTGGGCCTCCACAAAAGGTTTAACACGTCTCACCTCTTGGGCCTCCACAAAATGTTTAACAGGTCTCACCTCTTGGGCCTCCACATAATTTTTAACGGGTCTCCCCTCTTGGGCCACCACATAATTTTTAAGAGGTCTCACCTCTTGGGCCACCACATAATTTTTAAGAGGTCTCACCTCTTGGGCCTCCACAAAAGGTAAATAAATTATAAATTATAATTTTGGTAACATTCTCATTTTAATGTGTTCAGTCTTTACATACAAAATCTGGTACAAAATAGCATTCTCAGTATTCAAAAAAACAAAACAAGACTTAAAACGTTTTAAGTGGCTGCAGTAGCATCATGAAATCAACTCTCATATACTGAAGGCAACAGCATATACATATAAAAAAAAGGAAAAAAAATAAAAAGAATACTCCTTCCTCTGTAGAAATACTCTGTGCTGCCCTCAATACATTTAAACTGATTTTTCATGATAGTTGCCTTTATAAAATGAGTGTAACCATTTTACATTGCATGCAAATCTGTGGATAACTGCAGCCTTTAAAAGGTGTCACCTCTTGGGCCTCCACATAATTTTTAAGAGGTGTCACCTCTTGGGCCTCCACATAATTTTTAAGAGGTGTCACCTCTTGGGCCTCCACATAATTTTTAAGAGGTGTCACCTCTTGGGCCTCCACAAAACGTTTTCGAGGTCTCACCTCTCGGGCCTCCACATAATTTTTAAGAGGTGTCACCTCTCGGGCCTCCACATAATTTTTAAGAGGTGTCACCTCTTGGGCCTCCACATAATTTTTAACACGTCTCACCTCTTTAGCCTCCACACAATTTTTAAGACGTCTCACCTCTTGGGCCTCCACAAAATTTTCCATGAGCCTCTGGCCAGCCCACGGCCTCTTCCTGCCTTTTGCGGTCCTACGCATCCCTCAACATCCCCACTGCTTTACCTGCTAGACATGACACTGGGCCAGGTCGGGTCACTGACATCTCAAGCGCCAACAATTTGGGCATTTTAAGGCTTCTGCATGTGTTTGAGTTGTTTTTACATTTTAAAGAAGACATGTCTGACCACATCTCACACACACACACAATGACAATTAGGGGTGGGGTCTATTTGCTTTCCCCCTTGCCTATGCCATCTGTGGTTGTCATAGGCAACGTGATTTTAAGGGGTGCAGAATTTTATCTTCTTTTTTGTCTAGTTTGGCTTGGGGTCCATGGCAATGTAGAGGAAAGAAGGTTTCCTTGTATGGTCTCACTTTACAGAGAGGTTAGATTGTGTTTGGAGTGTATTGTTGAGAGGCTGTGATAGTGGCGTAATAGTGCGACTTGGGCGCGTTATATGCACCCAGACATGCTTCCCCTGCTGTCCCAGTTGCATTCCAGCAGTGTTGGCATCCTTTTCTGAGGTTCCAGGGTGGACTTGGTGACCTCCAAGTGGTCGAATTGAGATTTCCAAGTGGCGAGCATTTTTTTCCCATAGACTTTAATGGGATTCGATATCCGGTCGAATAGTCGAATTTCGCGGTCTATTCGAATCGAATTTCGAACTTTCGAATATTTCACTACTCGCTCATCTCTAGTATTTATCTGAATGGGGCAAAGCAGTAATACTAATCATAGCCACTAGGAAAAGTATGGCATTGTACAGTACTACCAATGGCAATGAAGAGATCACAGCACTTGCACGAGTGCCGCAGCTGATCTGTGGGTTGCCAAAAGTCAGAACTTTCTGATCTAATATTGATGGCCTTTCCAAAAGATAGGCCATCAGTTTTTAAAACCTAAGGAAGGAAGAGACTACTAAAAGAATCGGTTGATATGGCTCAGTACAGAGTGTTAACTGGCAGTGATGTTTTGACACTGGCACCAAATTTGAGTAGTGCTGTGACTTTCCGGGCTTCAATAGTGTACAATATTGTCCAAATCTGCCAACAGTTGGAGAGTACTGATGAACATGGCGTGACTAAATCTGAAAAGCACTTATACTGGCATGTTGTAAGTATTCCCATGTCTACACATGTAGTACTCAGGGCTGTTACTGTGATCTATATGGTGATTTACATTGAAGATTCATGTTTTCAATGTGCATCCATTGTAGGTTCAGTGGCATTTTGCAAATAATGAACATGTAGAAGGTGATGGGTGAGTAGTCCTACCTCATCATGGTTGTAAGTATTCTCAAATTAATTTAATGAACATAAAGAGAATCAACATGCAATTGTTCATGCTTGATTGTATGCACTTAATGAATGTGCCCATTGATTTTTCTTTCCCGGGAGACGTGATCTTTTAGACTTGTTTTCTTAGTTTCGCTTGAAATCCGATAATTTATATGGTCGCTGCTGGATTACTTTTTCAGGTTTTGTTGTGTGTACATTTTGCAGAATATTTTATATTAACGCCAGTGAGAAAAACATAGATTTTGTCAGATGAAATCCTGGTTTCAAAGTATAAAAGAAATGTGGCCGCATGGGTTGTAGACTAAAGACATTTTCACAAATTGGGTATCATGACATATATCATAAAACATGATGATCATGGGAATGCAATGGTTTTGGTCTGGGCCATCCATGTAGAGAACTGAATAAATACCATGAGTCAACATTGAAGTTAGATAGTTATGAAAGGTTTGGTTAGAGCCCTACTACTACTGCGCCGACCAGTTGTTTATTACATATCTTACTGGTATATCATGAGGCCAGGGTCATAGTTATAAGTGGAGCAGGGGTAGGAATTGCCACAGGTCCTGGTGTCTGATGGGACCCTATGGTCCCTATGCCGCATAAGATACCAGTTTTGTGCATGGGCATCCTTTAAAGGTTTTGCACTGGGGCCAGGTGGGGTGACAAAGATCTGAGTTTTTTTCTGATAACAGGTATGGTTATGTGGTTGTCACTCACCTCCACCCTCCACAGTTGCTGTGCGAAGGAAATGACTATGGAATAACTATATGGTGAAATACATTTACAACTCACTGTGAGAAGCATGTAAGGGGGTTGGAAACAGCCTTACCACTGTAACAAGGAAATACTTTTCAAATGTTCTTTTTGAATTTATTACCATTTGACCCGGCCACAGAGGCTAATCTGCAGCAAGTCCTGAAGGAGCAGGTGCAGAAGATGGGAGTGGTAATAGCCCTGATGAACTGTTGTACCATGGTGTACTCTCTCAGGCTGGTGCTCCCTAGGGATTGCTGTAGTGGAACTGTAGTATTGAAGAATTAGGCCAGAATTAAAAGTCTATTTTACTAAGTGCAACATAGAACATCAAATATATTCAATAGCAGCAGATTTTAAGTGCTATGTTCTAGCACCAGTAAGGATTATGGAGGCAGGTTGGATGGCTGCAATTTAGCATGTGCTGGCCTATGTTCTGGATGATGAGTGTCTTAGTCCCTCACCTGACAGCAGTATCTTCAAATGTTGGATAAAGCTCTTTTGATGCCTGTCTTCTCAAGGGTTTACTTGAGGCTTAGGGATCATTCAGAAGAATGTATGACCTCCATGCTTGTGTTGTGGACCGCAAATAGCGGGTCCGCAATGCATAAGCACTGACCGTGTGAACTCTGTGCTCCTGTGTGGACCTATTGACATGAATGGATCCACAATCCACAACATACAGCAAAAGAAAGGATATATCCTATCTTTTGCAGAGCAGAGGCACGGATCGGAAGCCCATGGAAACATTCAGATGTCCATCTGGGCTTCTGGGTCCGTGTCTCCACACTGCAAAAGATAGGACATGTCCTATCTTTTGCTGTATTGGACATACAGTTGTGTGAGTGTGCCCTTAGGATAAGGTTGATTTCTCTAGAAAATCAGGCATGTGCATCCTCTCCTTTCCCTGTCACAGCAGGAAGTCCCCCTCCTGGCAGTAAGGAGAACCATCCCACTCCTTCCAATAGTTGAGGAACAGGTTGGTTAGCAATGTTCCTGGCAACCTTTGCCAACCATTTTATACTGGTCATAACAGCCAAACATACAAAGTACACGATGACATAACATTAAATCAAAACCTAGTAATAATACAAATTATATAGAGAATTGTAGACCTGGGGTACTAGTTCCACCCCCTTGGTGAAAACCAGGTTGTCCTCGGGTTGTGCTTGTGGCCCCTTCTGGTAGTCTGGCATCAGATACCCAAAGTTGCTGTTCACACTCCCATGCAAAGACCTAAAAAATGGTGGGATATGCACAACAGGTGCAACTTGGATGAAAGGGGAGTCCTGTATGGCCTAAAATGTGAGGGTGGCAAACAAGGACCCATAAAACAAAGACAAAACAGGGGCCTGTCCCTGGTATCTCACCTTCCTGAAGCTTGTCAGGCTGCTGGATCCAATCGGTAGCATTGTTGCTCCTCCTGTGGCAGCTTCCACAGCAACATGGGGATCTGCGTTGGCCCAGGGTTGATGTTAACCTTTAGGTTGATGTTGCTCATGGTGGTGGCTGACAGGAGCTCAGGCAAACCCAAATTAAAGGCTCCTGTTTTGGTTGCCATCCGATTGGTCAACTTCCACAGGTTTCACGGAGATGATGGCCTGTGCAAATTTTCTGTAGCCTCACTGTGTAGGTCCATACAGTAATTAGGCCAACATCAGTAATGCATGGAGGCACAATCCTGTTCGTGAGGCCAACTTCATGCAGACAGCCCTGTAGGAGCTGGTGAAGAGAATGGGAGTAGTAATCTACCTGATGAAGTGAAATTTTCTGGCACCAGTAAGGATTATGGATGCAGGTTGAATGGCTGCAATTTAGCACTTACAGTAGGTGGTACTGGCCTAGTAATGTTCTGGGTGATGGGTATCTTCAAATATTGGATAAAACTGTTCACTCTGATGCCTGTCTTCTCAATGATTCACTTGAAGCTTAGGATTGGTTGATTTCTCTAGAGACTCTGTAGAAAGAGCAAGGGTACAGGTGTGTGTGCTTCCTCTCCCTGTCTCAGCAGGAGGTCCCCCTCCTGGCAATAAGCAGGACCAGCCCACTCCTACCAAGAGGTGAGGAAAAGGGTGGTTTAACCTGGTTGTTCACCCCATGGGGGACTCTCAAGCAGACCTCCCAGTGTGGTCAGACCTAGGGGGATTTCAGGGGAAATCATACTTACCTGATCCTCCCCACTGGGTTCCGGCTCCTTTGCCCCCCCCTGAGCTACTGCAGCCCTCAGGTTTCCCCGCGTCACCATATGGTTTGACGTAGGTAATGACCGGCTACAGCGGTGTGGAGTCTCCCATTCGTCATGTCAATAGGTCCAGATGTTGACGCTGGGAGACCTGTAACGGCACAGAGGGAGAGAAGGAGCTGGAACCCAGCAGTGGGGATCAGGTAAGTATGATTTGCCTGAAAGGCCCTTGGGGGGAACAACCCCTTTAAGCTGATGTGAGGTGCCAGCAATGCATTGCAGATTCCAGCAAAAAAAAAAAAGATTAAATACAGGCACCGGCAGTGTCCGGCATATCCAGGATGGGGCAATTTAAGTGTTCTGTTCCTATGCCAATTCAGCTGCAAATTGAACAGAAGGTTATTGTTCTGCTCAGTTGTATCTGGACATATCCCAGCTTCTTTTACACATTGATAAGTGCACATTGTGTGATGAACAGTATATGTGCAGGTATTGATTCAGCTGTTCTATTAAGACATTACATTGATCCTGAATCATCTCTTGGTTTATTTTACAGACAAATCTTCAAGATTTCTGTTTGAGCAGTCACTGTTTTGTTGTCAGTGGAGAGAAGCACTTAGCACCATATGGCAGATATGTAACTTGCACTTTCTATTAAAGATGATGCTATTTGTCTTATCCTGTTTTTCCTAACATCAGATTGCAGGGAACAGAAATGTTTCCTTTACGAATAAACATGCCTAGTTCAACATCGTTCAGCTCATAAAAAAATAAAAAATCTTGCCAGGTCTAATGGTAAGATAATAGCTATTCTTTTATCTGCTGGATAATTGCAGCTGCGTACTCTGCATCATTCATGATGAGCCCTGTTTTGGAAAACTAATGAGGAGGTTTTAATTGGGAGCTCACTGTTTGTATGTAGATGGCATGTCATCGCCGGTTAACCCTTGTGTTTGCTTTTACATTCCAGCAATGACACACTAGACCACCATGTTTAATTCCACATGTCTCTGATATACCACATCCTGACCTGGAATGTTTGTTATTGGAGCATGGAGGAGAAGGAACACACAGGAAATTTCAAATTCAGTTTAAATTTATTAGGACCAAATGGATAAGATGGCTGCTTTTACAGAATTGGACTTGCTCATCTTTACTTATGAGCAGAGTAAGGGAACTTTCATGAGCATGTAGAATTGATTATTTAGGTGGAAATCATGGTCCAGATGAGCCATTGAATCACCAAAACTGCAAAATCCCCCTTCCTTTACAACAGCTTTCCTACACTATTTGCACTGGGTCCTAGTTTATGGAATGAACTGGAAAGAATATTTGGATTAAAATTGTATGCATACACTTAATATGGTATAAAATTCTATTTGTACCAGTAAACATTTTGCATATGTAACCGCAATGTAATGGTACCTCCTGGAATATATTTTTAATATAACTTAATAAAAGCACTTTAATTGTCCATTGCGGGCTGGAAATTCATGTTGAATACAGTTTGAGGAATTTTATCTCTTTTTTTAATCTTTTTTTTTTTTAGCATGTCGAAATATTCGGTTCTGTTTGAGTCTTCACTCAAATTACCCTTTTTCAGATATCAGCAATGGGTTGTATCTATGGAAGAGGTTGTCCTTGGGAATAATATTAATAAAGCATCTAAGAGTATTCCTTTTGTTTCATCATTTAATGCACTTAGTGGGAAGATAAGCAAAATTATCCAGATATCCAGAAATAAATCAGCCCCTCCCCTGTCTGTACCATCACTAGCAGGGGGCCGGTGTTTACTACCCCCCAGGAGAGGAATACTTTGAAGCCTGGTCATACCACTCAGAGCCCCGTAAAGGGTAGCGTTCCCAAATGTAACATTTCCTAAGGGGTAACAGAAGTCATCTCTGGTAACAGTGAGATGTTAAGACCATTACTACAACCCCCAATATCTAATACCAACCCTTTTATCTAATACCCTGAGTTTAATGATTACATGTTAACAGTTCTGGAGAAGTAATGAAATGATATACTCCATTCCAATTTCTTACTGAGATAAATGTTCAAATGGCTGTTCTAGACCCCCCAGTTATGGCTGCAGGATGAGTATTTGACACTCTGTATTAGAAAAATGGAGCTCTAACCACTTCAAACACTTGGCTTTCCTGCTACCCTATAAAAAGGCTCTCGAAGCCACTTTTGGGTACTCTTGGTAAGACTTTGAGAAGGGGTGCATTATTGAGAGAAGCAGAATGGTCATTTCAATGAATTGCCCACCATCTAAGTTATTCTGACCTAGCTGTTAGGAACTGTTGGGAGCAGTGCTTAAACGAGGGCACCAGTATAGAGCCGACCGACAAGCATAAGCAGCTCCTACTATTCGTTGTCCACCATCCAGACTCAGGTGGTACCTTCATTACACACCCCAATCAAGCATTTGTGGAACCAGCTGGGACGCCAGCTTTGGAAACCTACGGGTGTGCAGGATCTATAGGTATAGCTGCAACATTTATGGGCAAAGATGCCACAGAGTATCATATAGAACCTGTATGCCTCCATGTCCAACCATATGTCATCTTGCATCATGGCTAGAGGAGACCCAACAGTGTACTAGAGCCCTCTTTCAATTATACAGTTTTCCACAATAAACGTATCCTTTTGCTCTAATATTGAAATCACTTTTATATACACAGTCAAGTCACATTATTATGGCCACCAGCTAATATCTAGAGTATCTGCTGTTTGTACCACAGACAGCAGCTAGATGGCTGGGAGTGACTCAGTAAGGTCCTGGTAGGTCATCACAGGTATCTGGAGCCATGCGGACTGCAGTGTATCCCACAGCTGCTCGGGGGTATGTGGGGGAGGATCCACAGAGCAAGCATGATGATCGAGGTGGTCCTACAGATGCTCATTTGATTTCAAGCCTGGGAAATTAATGGGCCAGACTTAGTAATCTTGGTCATGCTCTTCCAACCAATATTGGACATTTCTAGCCATGTGACATGTCGCATTGTCTTGCTGGAAGATCCCATTCTCCCAGGGAAGACAATCAGCATGTATTGGTGTATGTGCTCTGCAAGAATCAGTTGAAAGTGTCTTCCACATGGATAAGTCGGCCTAGAGAATGACACAAAAACATTCCCCAGATCATAATGTTGCCACCATCAGCTTGTGTTCTTCCAACATTGGCTGCATATTGTTTGTTCTCTGATGTCTCTTGTCTGACACTCCAACATCAATCCATTTGATGAACAGGAAATGTGACTCATCAGAGAAGGCAACCCTTTCTCAATCAGTTCAAACTGAAGCCTATTTTTGCCAATGCAACTTCGTTTGTAGAGGGGCAGTGATGATCAATCTGCTTCAAAACCACATGCACAGTAGGGTTCACTTAACCGTTTAAGGCTATTTTCAACCGTATGAGAAAGCAATGAAATGGAAAGGAATGCATTTTGGAGCACTCTGTTCTGTTCGGTTATGTTTTGTCCCCATTGACAATGAATGGGGACAACACTGAAGCGTTTTTTTCATGTATTGAGACTCTATGACGGATCTTAATACCGGAAAATAGAAACGCTAGTGTGAAAGTAGCCTTAGACACATGTCTGGTAGCCCCCTGGATCATTTTGGTGGTGAGCTCCTCCATTGTATTGTGTCAGTTAGTCTTTGAGCACCTTCAAAGCTAAGGTTCACCTCTCACATCAATGGCAAGTGCTGCTCCGCAATTTCCATGTCGCTTATTCGCAATGATGGCATTTGTCCACTCATGATGACACCTTCACCACAGCAGCACACGAACAGTTCACAAACTGCGCAGTTTCATTTGATTCCAACAAATCTTTTTTGATGTATATATATATATATATATATATATATATATATGTTGCGACAATCTGCCCCGCAATGCAATAAAACTCTGTCAATGTTACGATATAGCCCCTCCTGACGAAATTCTGATTCGCTTGAAAGACAAATAAGCAGCTATCTAGCTGTAATATTGTCAAAACTTAAATTGTCTTTGGAAAATATGATTTTTGCATTTTCAATTAAAACTATCATAACTTTATATTATTGCTTTAATTTGTAAGTATACTTTCAATGCATGATTGTTTTATAATAAAAATATCCAAATTCCTTAATGATTATTCAAAGCAAATTAATTTAGAAAGAAGAAAGGCTGGGAGGATATATTAAACCGCCAAAAGTAAGTTTCATTATTATAATTTGTTGGCATGAATGCAAGGCAAAATAATAAAGTGGAGCCTTTATTTGGTCCTTTAAGAATATGACTTCATAAAACAAGCCAGCTATTTCACAGCACATGTACTTATAATTATTTGTTAAGTATGCAAAAGGCAGTGCTGGCTCCAGCAGAAAGATCATTAGATTTTGTTGACTTGTTCTGTAAGCATTCTCTGTTTCAAGGAATTCAATTTTAATCTAAGGTTCTTTGGTGCTTTGCTGACCTCCATTTTAGAAAATTGAATCAATTTTATTTATGATAAATGTACATTTTCTCTTTTCCATTATGACGAATGCTACAACTAAGCATCAGGCAAAGTCATTTTTCATACAGCGGTGGGAGGAATGAAAATAACAGGATTTTATTAAATTCAACTTTGAAATGCACAGAACAGAGCAGGAAGGTAGGCACAGAGTGTACTATATGGTAAAGAAGTCAAACATTTCATTTCTTGTCATTTACTTACATCTTGCTTGCCTTGAAGAATATAAATTTATTCCATAAGATTGAAAATATTAGTACTAAAATATTGAAGTTTAATCATTAAAGGGGAATTGCACTGCAAATAGAACATTACTGAGGTCTCATAAAGGCAACCTCTGTTAATGTGGCCTATTAAGGATGCACTCCCAAAAACATTTTTTTATGTTGTAGTCTATTAGAAAAGTTCACAATGTAAATTGTAGTGGAGGTAATTGTCTTACTAGTGACTGTATTTGTGAGTTAGGAAGAAATAGATGACCGCAGCACTCACTGTCTTCAGTGCGACGTTTCGCCTACACAGAGTCTTTATCAAGCAAGTGTACAACAGCAGTGCATGTATAACTCAGCAATTGAGATAGGCGAGAGGCCGCCCTGTAGGGGTCAACCCCACCCTTCCGTGACATCACTTCTGTGCATATAACTGTGTTAAGTTTAAACATAAAGTAATACTGTGCATAATAGTACCCTGAAAACATATAAAATAAAGTGAACTCCATACCACACTCACGTTTCTTTGAAAATCCAGGAGAAAAAGGATCTTTGTGCCAGGCACGTGTGGAAGCGTCCCTATATGTCCACTGCGCATGCGCCGCAAAAATGGAGAAGAGCGGGTGGTTTTCCCGCTTCATCTAATAAATATCTAAGTCAAAAATTATTCAAAGGGCTACCGATATTCCTATATCACACTGAAAACAATGATCGCACATAAAGTGTAATAATAATGCCAAGCACCCAGGACGCTTTCCTCCAGCCAGACACATAGAATGTATTGGCTAACTGGAGGAAAAGCCGTCCTGGGTTAAGAGGGGCATATATGTACATAGTAAAAGACCCTGACATCGTAAGTGGCATAGGCAAAAACATGCGGCATCCAAGTCTCACTACAAAGTAATTCTTTAGGCTTATAATAGACATAATGGCAGTCCAGAGGGAGTGATCCAAAAATAATATCTATAAACAAGATAATAACAGAAAACTAGAGAAAATGAATTGTATGCCTAGGCAGGTGATATAGTGAACATAGGGATCTCAAAATGGCCAAAGAGAGCTGTACATATTCAATTGTTAGTATTGACAGTCAATAATCCTACTAATGTCCAGTGATTTCACTCCTGGGCATGGGGGTTATAAAGTCACCACACAGTCTCTGGTCTGCCTTAAATCCCGGCCGGTATCCCACCCACCCGGCCTGCCTAGGAAATGGCTAAACCATTTTTATTGACACTTCAACACAACCTCTGAGAAAATAACTCCAGTATAATGACCTTAACAAATATATGACGGGGGGTGTGGGTGATCCACATTTAGTGGATCTATCCAGCCCCTCCCTTTTTTTGTCCCAAAGATAAGTAAAATATAGATACAACCCAGGATCTTGACCAGCGCATGCGCAGTGGACATTTAGGGACGCTTCCACACATGCCTGGCGCAAAGATCCTTTTTCTCCTGGATTTTCAAAAAAACGTGAGTGTGGTATGGAGTTCACTTTATTTTATAAGTTTTCAGGGTACTATTATGCACAGTATTACTTTATGTTTAAACTTAGCACAGAAGTGATGTCACGGAAGGGTGGGGTTGACCCCTACAAGGCAACCCCTCACCTCTCTCAATTGCTGAGTTATACTTATATATATGTCATGCACTGCTGTTGTACACTTGCTTGATAAAGACTCTGTATAGTCGAAACGTCGCATGGTTGATGAATAAATCCTCATTCTGCTGAAGACAGTGAGTGCTGCGGTCATCTATTTCTTCCTATTAGTACCAGGGGCCTGACGGGCTAGGGCCCAATACCGCTGGCACCGACACTATTGGGATCTATACTTGGAGTGAGTAGTGATTGCTCCGTTTTTGTATTTGTGACTGGCACTCTGACTCATAGCTGACAAATCATCCTACCATATGTGTGGACAGGGAGTCAGTTTCTCCATTCATTCCTATGTCAGCCATAGTCAGTCTCATAGGAATGAAAGGAGAAACTGTCTTTCGTTTCGCACATAAGATGCTGGCATTTGGAGAGTCAGAGTGTTGGTCACATGACACTACTGAGGACCAGAATGGAGGTGATAACTCACAACGACAGTCACTGGTAAGAAGAATACCTTCACTACAATTTACATCATGAGAAAGTAAAAGTTTTTGTTGGAGTGCTTTTTAAGGCATATTGATTCCCCTACTTGAAAGCTCCCTATCTGAGCCAGAATTTGAGCAATTTAATACCACTGTGACATTCCCATTGGAGTACCCCCTTAGAAGTAGGGGCTTCCCTAACAATAATGGCTCAGCAGTCACAGGGGTGACTTATTTTCTAAGTAGTCAAATCTCTGCCCCCCATTTGTAATCACAGCAGTGTTCCTCATTCTCCAACAGTCATCACAGCAGTGCTTATCATCTCCCAAAAATAAAAACTTCAGCACTGTGATCTGACAGTAGCATTTCCAGATTGAAAACAGTTTTAAGATATGGTTTACTGTTAATTCCAAAATTCTATTTAAAAACACTTAAAGGGGTTATCTGGCAGACTAACATTTCTGATGTACCCTGCCAGTCTGTCTTTTGACACAGGAATTGGCCACTCAGCCAATCACTAGACACAGTGTTGACCTGCCTCAGCCAGTGATTGGCTGAGTAGTCATTTCCTCTGTGTCGAGTGGGGACTTGGAAGCAGAAACCAGGAGGGGTAGCATCAGAATTGGAGCGGCAGGGAGGGATCAGTAAGTTAAGCATGACTAACTTTAGTATTTTTCAATATGTTAAGCTTTTTTAAAGAAATTTAATTTGCCGGACAACCCATTAAATGAAATAGACTAGCTGCCGACCCCTGTTCCCACCAGACCTATGGAGTGAAGCACACTTACGTGCTTTTTGTTGCCTGGCTATGGCCCCTTCAGTCCACCTCGATCCCATTTCATGCTTGTTAAATTCCAGAACAGATGAGGGTCATGTGCCCTGCTGCAGCAAAGAAATGTTCTTAAAAAAGCACATGTGACCCTGTCTACCATCAGAGCAATGTGTTTAGCATAGCATTATACAATGTCTGATCTAGATTAATATTAAAGGGGTTGTCCACTTTTATTAATTGATGATCTGTCCTCAGGATAACTCATCAATATTGGATTGGCGATTTGAAGAGTACGGCACTTGTACTAGTGCTGCTTTCTCTTCACTGTTTACCTGCTCGCCATTGCAACTGCAGCAGTGAGCAGGTGTAAATACAGATCATCTGTCCACATTCACTGTAACGGGACACCTCCGTCCTATTCACTTGGAAAAGAAGAAGCCGTCCATTGAGGAGAATGGCATGGTGGAGTTGTAAAAAAAAGTGGACAACGCCTATAACAATTTATTTCCCTTGCAATTTAATAATATACCTCTACTGTATGGTCTCTGCCCCACTGACTATAGTATAATGTATAGCATTTACATAGTTTCTGATGTAATATAATCCACATAGAACAGTCTCATCTTGTCTAAATTCAGTTCTTTGTCTCATCTTGAAGCTGGTTTTTAGCACTCACTAGAACCACTGCCCATTTTGACGTAATGCAGTGTTCTCAGCCATAACTCAGTCACCAAGGCAATTAAGAGCTGGTCTATTAATTGTCACATTGTAATAGGTACTAAGCTATTAATTAAAGTACAGTGAAGGCCAGTTATAATAAATACATTGTGTGTGAGTTTTCCTTGGAAGGAAAAGTGTTTGGTAAAGCAGATTTTATCCATTATAGTGATTGCGGTCATATTTCAGAGTATTCATTACGTGACCAGTTCAGCGCAGATTACTGAGCCCAACCAGCCCCATTACACCATCACTGCAACATGTATGCTTCTTTTTCACCTATGTGGAAATGAATATATTGGCATTGAAATTCATCTGCAATTTATTCTTTGGATAAAAAAATCTATATTACATTTATAGCAGAAGCAATGTGTAGGAACAGCATTCAATAATACTGAAATACATTGCGGTCCTTTGCTCCATACTTGAGTATTATGCTTTTCTCCTAAATACGCTGTAAATGTAAGGAAATGCATGCTGTTTAAATTATTATTTTATTTTTGTAAGCTTCTTATTAAAAAAAAAAGAAAAGAAAACAGGCAAGGAAAAGAACAGTAGATGTACAAGGACGTCTAGATGGTTCAGGTGTAATAGGCATTAGTAAAAGAAAATAAAAAGTACAAAAGAAGTATCAAATGTATGTCAAGTACAATATATATGTGTCATCTAGCTCCAAAAACAATGGGACAAGAGGTGCAGGCTAAAGGGAGAAAGAGTCAAGAGTTCAAGTTATGAGATGAGGTTGTTTCACCACCAGAACCTCTGTCCGTATGTCCTATCAGTGCATATGGACCCAACAGACGGAGATCTCCTGCTCAGAACCTCCTTTATGTGCCAGAAGAGAGTAAGCGTAAGTGTAGTGTTGGAAGTCATTCATTTCAAAATATATGGAAATGTATGCTTAACGTGGCTCTCCCCAGGGATAACAGCTGATTGCCAGGGGTTAGAGAAAAGAAAGTGCTGTATTACAGTATGTCTTCTAGAGCAAGAACTGCCTTTTGCAGTAAATCTCACGTCAGACTCAGAAGGGGGACCCCAATGTGGGATTCCCATCCATGGCATCCATGAACTGGTTGATCTACTGATCTACCAGCTGATCCACATACCTGTCCCATTTTCTGCAATTAATTTCTTTTCCCGATGCCCAGGATGTCTTGACATTGCCTGAAGGGCTTCCCAGAAAAAAATAAAAGTGCAGGAGTGCAGAGAGGTGAGTATTTGAACATCTGGTGTGAGGTCAAAATGGCACTGTGGCCTAGTCTGGGGTCTTTAAACAGGGAAGAGAAGTGGTCTAGACTGAGGAGTGTAGGCATGTGCTATTTGTGATTTAAATGCTGTCTATTGGAGGCATTTCTTATAGAAATGGATGGGGCATTAAACTATACCCCCCCCCTTAAATCTCCCTAATGTCTCTTATTAAAGGTTCCCAAGTATGATGTATAGAGAGGAAGCACTTTGGAATCCATCACGTAACAAGGAGGTGTAATAACAACAGTAGCAGCACTTCATCATACAATCCAATGACTGTGAGGTGGCAGTACAGTCAGGGTGAATAGGGAAACTCTGGCTGAAAAGTTCTTCTTATCAGTGATCAAGCGTAGGTTTCTATAGTTCAGCAATGACTTATGTTGTGTTCTCACACTGGAGATTTGTTGCAGTTGTTGCTATTAACTTTCTTCTGTTCTGGATGCATTTTGCTGACTAGGCCTAATTTTGCAAATCTGACATGTGTCACTTCATGTGGTAATAACTTTGGAACGCTTTTAGTTATCCAAGCCATTCAGAGATTGTTTTCTCATGACACATTGTACTTCATGTTAATGGTAAATTTGAGTCAATATGTTTTACCTTTATTTATAAAAAAATCAAAATTTACTGAAAATTTTGAAAAAAAATCACAATTTTTTAAATATGAATTTCTCTGCTTTTAAGTTGCATAGGGATATCTAATAAAATTGTTATTAATGAACATTCACCATATGTCCACTTTATGTTGGCATAATTTTGTAAATGTAATTTTATTTTTTTAGGACTTTAGAAGGCTTCAAATTTTAGATGCAATTTTTAAGATTTTCATGAAAATTTCCAATAGTTAATTTTAAAGGACCTTTGCAGTTCTAAAGTGACTTTGAGGGTCTTAAATAATAGAAACCTCCCATAAATGAACATATTTTAGAAACTACAGCCCCCAATGTAATCCAAACTGATTTTACAAAGTTTGTTAACCCTTTAGATTTCCCACAAGAATTAAAACAGAAGGAAGGTGAAATTTAAAATATATATTTTTTTTTCCGCAGATTTTCAATTTTTAATTAATTTTTCCCATAAGATAGCAAGGGTAAACCGCAAATCAAACCTGAATATTTATTTTCCTGATTCTGAAGTTTGCAAAAACACCCAATATGTAGTTGTAAACTGCTCTGTGACCAGCAGTAATGAGAGGGAGATAGTACAAGCATTTGTGATCGCTTTGACAGCTTGTCAGAGTGATCAAAAGCCTGGAGACCAGGAAAAAAGGTCTCAGGTTAAAGCTCCATGTTCTTGGCTGTCAGGAGGCAGCTGAGTCATGGAGCTTCTATGTACAGGTGCTGCACACAGGGGGTAAAGCTGAAGGACGTTTATAGTCAATGGGCAGACTTGAAGTGGTTAAAAAATGTATTAAAAAATGCCCCTAATCTACAATTTGTGAATAAGGCAATAGGCTGTCTGTGAGAAATGGACAACATTTCTCATATCTTTCATTATCTGTGTATGTTTAATACCTGTTGTGTGATCCCATATATGTCCATGTAAGGGTCCATTCACACGTCCGTTCCCACAGACACTGGCCATGTGCGTTCCGCATTATGCGGACTGCACATGGCCGGCTCTATAATAGAAATGCCTTTTCTTGTCCGTGGATTCGGACAAGAATAGGACATATTCTATTTTTTTACTGGGCCACGGACCGGAAGTTCGGATGTGGACGGCACACTTTGAAAATGAATGGGTCCGCACACGTTCCGCAATTTTGCAGAACAGATGCTGACACATTCTGCAGACGTGTGAATGGAGCCTTATTCTCTAATGGTATGTGCCGTTCTGTCTAGGCTGCATTTGGGAATCCGCAATACCCTTGCAGGAAATCAGTTTATCACCTGAATGCTAAGGAACTGGCACTTTGCAAGTGGTAATGAAAGGTGGCTCCTGGAAATACAGACCCCCAGACAACGTGGAGCCTCATCCAGAATGAGGCTAACCGTTTTTCAAATCCAGTATCACAAAGGGAAAAACTATATCATAAGCGATAACTCATGTCTGGTAACCCTCACGTATTAATAATCGTGATCATTGGATGAGCATCGTAGGGGGTCTAAATATCCCATCCCTGACAGGCAGCATTCCCACATAACCAGGATCTCAACTTCTGGGACAACCACACCAGTCATGTGTGGTATCAAAATGATCAGCCAGGTGTAATATACATTATTAAAACATGTCGGGTCCCGAATATCCATTAGTGTGGATGGGAAGCCATGTTTTATTAATATTTCAGGTCTGCCAGCTGAGTAAGAGAGGTGGAACATGCACATGTAATGAGGAGACATCCCAGAAGGCGGGAACAGAAACGGAGGGAGACTCCTCTCAGCTCCACCCTCTTCCCAATGGGGATAAAAATGAACGATTGGGAACATTTCTTTGAACTCAGCTTGGGGATCCAATCAAAATTGGGTTGCATTCAACTTTCTTTTCCTGTCCCCTAAACCAGAAGGACTGCTGACCATAAAATCTGTTGAGTAAGACCTTTCTGCTTTTTATCCTTTTATTTTTATACTGTTTTGTGCAAATGCATGTATGTCTTATTTCTTGTAACTTTTTGTAACTAAGTACTGTACCTTTTTAGCACATTAAAGCACATCTTTAATGGTTTTGCCTTGTACCCTGAATGAGCCCAGTAACCTCCGTTTTTCTAGTGTATGAGTGCCCTTTGCGTTACCGTGTATCTGTGAGCCTGCTTGCAAGTGGAGAGCGGTTTATTGGAGTATTAATTTAAATGTCATATATCGTGGCAGCGTGTTGGGGTGCATGAAAAGCTGTGTCGGGGTGTGATCGAGGCTCAATTTGAGGCCTGAGTGTAGGGGCACGAGAGATTGAGTGCATGAAATAGATCGACCCTTGGCAGTCGCACCCGGGTCACGTGACAGGGCGGTTCCCGTACGTGACACTGTCTATATAAAGAGCAGATGAATCTAAGGTAGTTGCCTAGGGGCATTGTTGGTGGACAATTTTTAGATGTAAAAAATTATTTTTAACCAATTGTACTCTGTGCCCAAATATGACAAAACTGTTACTACTAGTACTAGCAACCTGTCCAGCAAAACGCACATCCACTGCAAGACTTGATGTTAGCCACCTGGTTTAGCAAGAAATATGGTTTGGAAAGCTTATCCTGAAACACCCCATCACTAAGTAGGTCCCTGTCTAGCAGCTGCTAGCAGGTGTAATGAGCAGGTTGAGAGGTCATTCTAGCCAATGTCAGAACAAGACATCAAAGCCAAACAGGTAACTACCATCCAAAACAGAGACAAGTCTGGTCAAACCAATAGAGACAAGCAGCACAGTAATGACAGGCTGTAAAGCAAAACTGTAAATGCTGTTACGAACATGTCCGACAAGATACTAGCCACAATAAATACAGATTAGATAAAGGGATATGTGTCACTATCTGTATGTAACTGGTAGAACCTTTTTGACACATACTGTGTCTCACTGATTGACACTCTGCTCCATTTTAGGAGCTAGGACAGGTAAGCTCACAGCAGTTCTCGGTCTACACTCTCTCTTGGGTTTTTGGCTGCCTCCTGGAGCAGTAGCAAGGTTGTCACACCATGCTGCTGATAATGCTGTAGGTACCAGTGTACAGTATGATGAATGCTTACCTTCAATGCATTTACTGCCTTTATATGCGAAACAGGAGAGCTGTACTCTTGAGATGGCCTGTAGTAGTGAGTAAACTTACAGTAGTCACTGCAAATGCCCCAAAGCCTCCAGGTGCCGCCCACTTATGGATGGGGCCTACATACACCTTGCTCATTTTTAGCCCATGAAAGCTCAAATTTACAGGGACTGTCTCTGAAAATTAGGGAAAGTCCCTGCAAATTTGGGACTGTTGAAAAATATACAGTTGGTGTGGAGTTCAATCAGTATTGTACCAGTGTAGAGGGAATGGGGTGAAGTAAAAACAAAGATAATGTATGAAAAGATAATTCCAACGAGTGGTGGGGAAGGGGCAATAACACGGGACACTTAAACAAACAATGGTTCATCTAACTGGTAGGAGACAGTAAACCCCGCTACAGATACTTTACATGGTACGACGGCCAGCCAGCACTGCATTAGGAACTGCACTTGTGTGCAACGTAAAGGGACAGTGGTAACACAACACAAGGGGCTGATTACATAAATATGGTCCAAACTATGATGACTTCATGTGACCTAGCTATACTATGTACAGGAAGTCTGATATAAAATTACTATCCATCCCATGATTACAGTTCAAGTAAAAGTAAGGCAGCTGCTGGTAAGGTTTATAATTTACTGACAATAAAGGAGGTCAATCCTCACTTACAAAGCTGTATGAATTCAAGTTACAGTTCTGTTCTTTTTTACCTTGAGATATTTGTATCATGAGATGACCAGCTTTGAAAAAAAATTATGCTGTGATCTCTGTCACAAAATGTCTGTGCAATCGGTGTCTCTAGGGGTCTATAATGTAGAGGTGGAACCCATACCTATCAGACATGTCAGACAATGTTTGAGATGGAAATGTCCCTTTATAAAGGTAAGCAGAAAAATTAGCAAATTTTAAAATATTTAAAGAGGACCTATTATGAGTCCCCCCAAAAAGAAATATTTTTCCATATGCAGATTATCCAAAATATGCAAACACTTTGGTATACACCATGTCCTGAGTGCAAACGGCAGACTCCCTGCAAGAGTCAAGTCCAAACTGCAGTTATGATTGCTGGCATGCTTCCCACAACTGGCCACTGTAGCATATGGAGTCAGAAGGTAAGTTCTAAATGAGCACTCTCTTATCAATTGATACCTGTTACGTTAATGCTGCAGACAGTGCTCATTTAGTCATAGCTGAGAGATCTCGATAACCACCGAGACTCCATATGTTGCATTGGGGGTGGAGGGTGGTGGTAATGGGGTGGGGGATGAGCATGATCAAAATCACCTAACCTGAAAGTTTGGTCCCAGCTTCAGAGGGGAGTCACATGCATACAAAACAAAGGATGGATATTAAGGTTTTTGCATGTTTTTGTTAATGTTTGTACATAGAAAAAAATATATATTTTTTTTGTTCACATAAAAACATTGATATACCAAGATTACTGTTTTCCATAAGATTTCATGACAGACAAAAAATGAAGCATCTAAACAACTCACTGTAGTTATTTATTTATTTTTTTTTATCTAAATTGCTAAAGGTGAAAGTGAATGAGGACTTTAGAGCTTTAAAAGAAACAGGCAACAAAGGAAGCTCTCTTTCACAATACATCTCAATGTAATTCTTTAAGGGCATATCTCTAGAGGAATCATCGGTGCTGTTGACTACTGAATCACTTCAGCGTCTGCAGAAGAATTATTTCTCTATTGAACAAAGGATGACCTGAAGAGTTAGCCGTAGAAAGAAGAAAGAATGTCGTTCTTGTTCAGAGTTATTTACCCCTTCTGTAACTTTTAGAAATCATTAACCTAAGTGCTATAGAAAAATTATTTTTTCATGCTGTCATAAAAAGGTTCATGTCATGTCTCCATGTGCTGTAAATCTTTTGTTTTTTATTATATTAAATATCGCAACTTGACAATTTTTAAACCTATTGTACAATAATAATAACTAATAATATAACAAAATGAGTGGCAATTTAGTGTTCACGTAGAAATTACATAGTGTGTCGGGTCAATATACTTTAATTGTATGTAATAAATGTTAACTCTCCATACAACAAACCCTATCTCCAAGACAAGAAGGAACTGTAGATACTGTCTCTAATTACTGTGGATAGTGTCCCCAATTGGCATGGATACTGTCCCTAGTTGGAGTAGATAGTGCCCCCAAAAGGTATTTATAATGTGCCTCAATTGCATGGATTGTGGGTAATGGGGTGATAATTGATAGTGTCCCGAACTAGCAAGGATAGCGCCCCAAATTGAGTGGACGCTAAATGTGGTGGATAGTGTCCCTAATTAATGTGAATAGCTAATTAGGGACACTATCCACTCAATTAATGGATACTATCCAGGGCACCTCCCAACCTTAGGGCTAAGATTTGTTGTATGAAGATTTATCTCTGAGTAAACAATTCAAGCATTAAAGGGCCCATTGATTTATTTGGGCTGTACTAGCAGGAGGGCAGCTGACATGTGATTTTGTGTGATAGAAAAAATTAGATATTTTAACTACATAGATTAATTGTAACACTTGTAGATAGGGACAGACATGGACAGTGAGCCCTGACCTGGAACCTAGCCCACTTTCCCTACCTACTTGCAGTTCAAGCCCTAGGCAGCAAGACCTTAACTAGCCCCTAGGCTACTAAGGTGCAGAGACAAACACCAACAGAAAAAACAATACAAAGGAATAGGTCAGAACCAGGCAGACAAGCAGTACAAAAATGAGAGACAAAGAGTAGTTAGAAGAAAAGCTAAGATCCAATACCAAATGTGATGCACAGTACAAATCACGTGAGACAGAGTGTGGTCAAAAGACAAGCCAAGGTCAAAATGAACAAACAAATCCAAATGAATCCAAGAACCAGGAACACAGCTAGTGAGCCCGAACAAGACTATCACTGGTACTGGTATATGGCCAGGAAGGGGTTTAAATAGAGCACCGAGTCCCAGGATCAGAACCTGATAGGTCATGACTAGGCGCTTCATTAGTCAGAACACCAGCACACAGGAATAAGGCATCTGAGAAATCAACCCACTGCTAGTCTCCTCCACCACACGCCTGCTGTGGTGAGAAATAGAGAATTGCATCATGTTGCTAAAGATGCTGTCGCGTCACAAGAGGGCGTGGCTTAGCAGCACGTCCATACTGGTGCGGTCATGCCAAAGCTGGAGATCTCACCACTGAAGCCCGGACAGGTAAGTTTGTGACATTAATCATATAGAAAAGCACACCTTCCCTAGAGGCAGGGCAGACAATTTCTATGGAGCCCCTGTATTGAACTGTTTCCCCTACGTGCTGTAACACTATAATAGTCCCTATCTGCATCCACCACTAAGGGGAGCTCACTGCTTGCGGATTTATATGGCGAAATATTAGACAGTATGTATACATCATAGTAACATTGTAACATAGTTTATAAGGCCGAAAAAAAACATCTGTCCATCCAGTTCGGCTTGTTATCCTACATCCATATGCAAAGATCTCCCCCTGTTGTTGACTGCATGCAGTCAGCATTATGCATGGTTATTTTTTTCAAGACAGGACAACCTGACATTAATAAAAAATGGTGAACAATAATAAACATAATGTGCTATACCTGCTAAGAAAACATGCTAAAATGACTACATTTGTAATTAGACATATAATGAAAAAGATAAATTGCCTTTTCCCAATTATTCTTGTAATCTTGTTACAATACTGGAGCCAAGCGACGATAGGCTCATATTGCTGCTCCTGCCTGTCCCCGATCAGTAGAAATGAGCAAAGTTTAAAAAGAAATTTGATTCTGATACTTTGCCGAATTTTTCTCAAAAATCTTTTTAGATGGGAATTAATTCATCACGAATCATCATCAAGCGTGTTATAAATCAGCTATTTCCCGGCCTACAGGAAGAGTGTATCTCGGTGTACATCACTGTGCATTGCAGAAACATGCATAGCCAGTCAGTTGTGGTGGTGTAACAGTTACTGTGTGTCAGTATGACAGGTAGATGACAGGTGTCACTCAGTTCACACTTCACTTATTTGGTCAGTTACGGGTCAAAAACTGACCAAATAACGAAGTGTGAACTCAGCCTTACAGGTCAATGTTAGCATCAAGTTTAATGTATGGGCCCGTTTCAGTGCAAAATGCAATGAAAGGAACATATGGTGGCATTGTTCTTTCATTGTATTTTGCTAATAAAGTTATACATAATTATTATACATTACCTGGTAATAGGTGCTCCAACGGTCGTCGTGGAAGTTGCTAGAAGAGGCATGAGATCAACGGTACCTGGATCTTGATTGGAGGAGCAACCTAGGTTCTTCCTCGGGTAAACTATAAAGGAGGTAAAAATAACGGTTATTTTCAGACCAGTACTCACCTTTGAATCCCTGCCTCCCCCCCAAAAAAAATAAAATACATTTTTCTATGTTTTTAAGTATTTATATTCTTTTCCTTAAGTTGCAATGCTTACTGATGGAGTAAGTCACTCTGTTGAGCGGACAGTTATATATTAGATGTGGTTTTAAATATGTTTTTGGTTGAATTAATTATTAAGTAACATGGTAAGCATCGTGGCCAACATATTCCAACATAAATTATTATATTATTTATTCAATAAATATATGTTTAATTGAATTGGTTGTCAAGTGTATCTTTTAACATTGGTAATTATAGAACATATGCCAACATGTACTTAACCGTGCAGTGGCCAAAGAGTCAACTATAGACTGAAAAAGCGTTCTACTTTTACACTGTCTGCTTATTCCACATAGTTTGCTAGAGAACTTGTTCTGTTACACACTGAGGCAAGTAGTGACCCCATGACAGAGTGGAGAGAGTGTCAGCATTAAATGTAGACATCACCGTTTATTTTTCCCTTTTTCTGGTCCATCAGAAGAACAACCCCAAAAAACTGATCCTGTCTTTTGAGCATCTGTCTTCACATGGTCAGTATTTGGTCAGTAATTGATGAGTATTGGTAAGGCCAAAAAAAAAAACAGGAGTGAGTCTAAAACACAGATGACATGTGATGGGAATATTGACATGTCTTCTGTGTTTTGGAACAACTCCTGCTTTTAGCTTCCAAATCATGATCAAATCCTGATGCAAAATACTGATTATGTGATAGAGGTCTTATGGGTGCTCCAAAGACAGGATCGTTGTGTTTTTAATTTTTCAGTTCTTCTGACAGATCAGAAGAAGGGTAAAATAAATGGTGATGTCAATGAGGCCAAACAGGGACACTAGTTGCCCTGTCATAGAGTGGTGAGGGTGGCAACAGCATGAGGAGTCAACATAGTGGCCCAGTCAGAGTAGGGAGGGTGGCAACAGCATGAGGAATCAACATAGTGGCCCTGTTACAGAGTGGTGAGGGTGGAAACAGCATGAGGAGTCAATACAGTAACCCAGTCACAGAGTGGTGAGATTGGTAACAGCATGAGGAGTCAACATAGTGGCCCAGTCACAGAGTGGGCAGACGGGGGGTCAACAGCAGTGACAGTAACAGCACAAGAAGGTGGTACTAGGAGAAGATGGCAGCAGGTGTGTGGCATCAGGCGGGTGGCAGCATCAGAATAGTGGTTGAAGCATCAGCATCAGAATAGTGGTTGAAGCATGTGGCCAGAAGTAACAGGCCATTTTTCACAATGTGGCAGCACACTGCAGTCAGAACATTACTCCCAGAATTATCTAGTCTGATGCATCAGGCACCGGTGTGTGGAAATCCTGGCTGATCCATGCCTGATTCATCTTTAGAAAGGTTAGTCTCTCAACATTTCCTGTTGAAAGGCAAGTTCTGTTTGTTTCTGCAAGTTTCTGTTTGTAACGATGCCCCCCACCAAACTAAACAACCACTCTGATGTCACTAAAGGATGGCAGGAAAGCTTGACAGGACAAACTTGGATCTGGGCTGGCAGAGTGTACTCCAAGTATGCCACCATCAGCTGGTTCAGGTCCTGCTCCATGTCCTGCTGCTGCGGCTGGGTGGTTTCTTCTGAAGAAAAGTGCTCATTAGAGACTCAAGACTTAAGTTGGTGCTGATGGAGCTGGTGCAGCTACTGCCCCCCCACACACCCATCCAGAAGTCATGGCAGTGGAGTGAGAGTACAGGTGGTCCGCCTGGTCAGGCTTTCATGAGGATGGGCGATGACACATATACAGTGACCAACTGACTACATAGGATGTCTCCATAGTAGTTGAGTTTTTCATCCCTCTCATAAGGTGTAAAAAAAAGCCCCCATTTTGCCCCAGCAGCAAGGGTCTAACATTGTGGAGAGCCAGTAGTCATCCCTCTGCCGAATGGTGATAATGTGGCTGTCACTACGCAATCAACTCAGTATGCATCTGGCCATTTGCACAAGGGAAGTGGAGGTCTCCCTGCCTCCATCTCCACTGCATACTGCCACTGTCTGTTGGAGGCATCTGCCTGGTTTTCCTCATTGCCCTACAGCTCCTCCTTTTCCTCTCCTGTCACTTGAGCAGATAAACCACCTATTTCTGTATACAATTCCTGGGCATCAATGTCCTCCCTTGCCAGTTCAACCCCACAGGGCTCATGTGGCAGTGAAATGTAGGCTTCAGGTGTCCTGTCCCAGATTTATCAGCATCTGCTCCAGGACACGAAGAAGTGGAATGACATTATTCATTCCATAGTCCTGGTGACTGACAAATAAAGTGGCCTCCTCAAAGGGCCTGAGCAAATGGCAGGTGTTATGCATGAGCTGCCACTGGCTAACGTTGAAGTTACACAGGGGAGTACCCCTGTCCAACTGCATCATCAAGAAACCGTTCATGGCCTTCCTCTCCTCATATAGTCAGTACCACATGTGGAGGTTGGAGTTCCAACGTGTGGAAATGTTGCATATGAAACAATGTTGGGGAACACCATTCTGCCCCTACAGCTCAAGGAGGGCATATTTGGCACTGTAAGGATGGCTGAAGTGCATGCACTGTTTCCTGGCCATTTTCAAGACATCTTGCAGTTGGGTGGAAGACTTCAGGAAGCGGTTTACAACCAGATTAAAGACATACGGTGACCAGGGTTCCAATCTTCAGTTGGCGAGGAGACAACCTGGATTTGATTTCTTGGTTGATGACGCGAGCAGTTCCTCCCTGGTGTCACTCCATTTGTCCACGCTCGCCAGGTCCAGAACAGAGTGACACCACTGTTCTCTGCATAGGTAGTATGCTGGAGGAGCACTCCGAACTGTACCTGGAGGCTGAGGACAAGGTGAAAGATGAGGAAACAGAGGAGGATATTGGCACTGCAATCACAGCATGAGAACGCGGAGGCAGTATTGCCATCACCTGGGCCATAAAGGACAGATATTGTCCGTGGCCATAGTTATAGCTCCACACGTCGGTGCTGTAGTGAACTGTATCAGACACCGACAGGCTCAGAAACTGGCCTACCTTCTGCTGTATATATGTATGCAGAGCTGGTAAAGCTTTTCTAGAGTAGTATTGGTGGCACAAGCCATTAGTTTTCTAAAATGTGCAGAGTCAACCACATGGAAAGGGACTGTAGTACCAGCAACCAGGAGCAGGTTCAGCTTCTGCACTGTTGGATGAGTGCACACATACTGTTCTCTCTTTGCAATCGTTGGACCAGCCCTGTCGGTGCGCGCATGATTGCTGCTATCAGTTATTTGTGGTATCTCTATACAATCAGTGTTTTTTTTAAATCTGTGAAGATATCTTCACTTTTAGGGGTTTGATCTATTTTATTTATAATAAAAGTTACCCATGTATTTTATCAGAGAGGTTCTCTACTTCTGTGATACGTATCCTGTACCAATGTGTTGTGGCAGAGGTTTCAGCCGAGGGCACAGGCAGCGAGGTGTGCTCCTGCTAATACGGCACTGACTGCAGTGCATATTGTAGAAATCAGAATTTGTACCCTGCATATATGGCGACAGTGTACAGATACTCTATGCTCTGTAGTGAAGAGTGCTTCAGGAAGGCCCAAACTTAGGGGGTCTCTTTTGCATGTAACACAATAAAATCAATAAACAAAGTATTTCACAAAAAATATTATTAGAGTATATCTAACAGTTTAACAATATTTCTTGAAACACTTTACGGTTTTAAGACTTTATAAACATGACTTCATTATATTTCAGCTTGAAGTTCATCATTTGTATTTTAATACAGAATCCCCGCTCATGTGTATTCTTCCCCCCAAAGAAAGAGAAATCATTCTTTGATGCAGAGGAGTTTTTTCTTCCTATTCTCATTTGTGTTTGCAGTTGCATCAAATGTCAAAAGCCTTTTACTGAGATTTTTTAGATTTAGTTAGACCTGGGAGGTTTACAACATTGCTTTCCTGGCAGGTTTTTTTTGCACTAATGAAAGTGATTCCTCTCTCTTTGAAGGTCACAGAACTGTGTGAGGTAACTTAACAGGACCATGGTCTCGTTCACTAAATAGTGATTTTCTATAGATTGTCCATCTTCTTTGCTCTTCTATTTAGAGTCTTTCTATGCAAAATAATTGAGACACATATGACTTTTAGTTGTCTTATGAATGTTCAGCTATAAATTAGCACTATGTATTGTAATGGTGACTTATTGTACTTGTCATAATGAAATGACCTATTAATCTTTACTGCGCTTTTCTTATTATAGCATCCTAATTGCTGTGTTCTTACTGCAATAGGTTATAATGGTTCATTCACTGTGTGTGCTTGTGCCATCAGTAAAGGGCCCGGCTGTCATATACAGAAGATACAACTGACATCCCACTGCAAGAGCCGGGATCAGGATTACCTCTAATCTTGGATGTTTAACCCCTTAGGTGCCATGAAAAGTAGTAAAACATATCACCATAATCCGGGTGAGTGACCAAGGGAATAAAGTTATTATGTTATTTATACTGCATGGTGAATGCTGTAAAATTAAACCCAAAAAATGGCAAAATTTGAGTTTTTTTCCCAGCTCCCTAAAAGAAAATGATAAATGTTATACAATACATTATTTGTTCCCAAAATTGTTACATTAACAAATATAACTCGGCTCCCAAAAACAAGTCCTTAGTCAATTATGTAGAGAGGAAAAAAAAATAGTTAGGGCTTTTGGATTGCAATGATAAAAATACCATTTTTTTTCAGTTTTTCGCCAGATAAACTTTACTACCAGATACAATATGTTGAACTAGTTTTTGTTCTTTAGTTGCCATCATACTTGTCAATCAACAAAAGCACTGGGACATTAGTGTCCTAATAGCTGTCAATAGTTCAGCTTCTTAAAAACAATATAATTATAATAGATTACTTACACCACAGCGTAAAAAATAAATAGCAGAATTGTTGTTTTTTCCATCCCCTCCCGTCCAAAAAAAAAAATGAAGAGCTAATCTATAGATTATATGGCCCCCAATATAGTGCCAATATAATCTAAAACTAGGCTTTTGGAATGCATTAATGTAAAGCATGAAAAAATAGATTGGTCCAGAAAGTCCAAAACGGACCAGTCATTAAGGAGTTAATATATCAAAGTAACTAAGGCAGCACTTTAGTCCAAAACAGTTATTTCTTTTTCATGTCCTGACTCCTAACATGTACATTTTTAGTCATCCATTTATTTTCTGTAAAACAAATTAAAATGAGAACACTCCTCGCTGATCCATGAATTTTATGAGACAAAATAAAGGAGTTTTCTGGATTTTTACATTAATGACTTCTCCTTATGACTTCCTCTAATTAGAGGAACTGAGGAGACGTGACATTGGACCCTTCACTGCAATACCTGGCACAGTGACATCCAAGTGTGTAGTGTAGTCCATTCAAGTTAAAGATGCAGAGCGGCACTACCAGATAGAGCAGGATTTATGTTACTGAGATGAAGGGGCAGCATCACTGTATGTGGTACACCTAAGGTTAGCCCACTTACAGTATGTAAAATCCCAGAAAAAAACTTCTAGATAAGCTATACAAACCTCTCTTTGATTGTTATACATTGAAGTCTTAAAGGGTTTTCCAGCTTTTTTTCTTTTTTTAATTCCACTCCAGCCTGTGGAACCTGTGGAAAAATTCATACTGACCTGGTCCAAGCCACTCCATTCCAACTCCCCATATCTCTTCACTGGTTTGCTGGTCCCTTTCTGTAAAGTTACGGATGAGCGGCTTCACTTACGCCACATGTAACCCAGCAGTGATATGCTGCTTGGGGACACGTCACCACTAAGACCAGTTATTGGATGACGCCGTGCATGTGATTCATTACATCCAGAATTTTACAGATGGTGACTGAAAGTCCAGTGAAGAATGCCAGGGAGCAGAAACAGAGTGACAGGGGCCATGTGGAATTACATTTTAAAAAAAGCTGGAAAAAAACCCCTTTAAAGTAGTTTTTCTTGACTTTACATCAATGACTTATGTTTAGGATAGGTCATCAATGTACCATCATGAAGATCCACCAACAGAACCCACAAGAGTAAGCAGAATGCATGGACAGAATGAAGGCCAAGTGATCATACTTGCAGTATACTAACAGTGTAGAGCAGACCACATATACCACACATATAGGCTATATATTCCCTTCAACCAAAATGTTACCAATTCTTCATCATGCCCTCTCTCTTTGGGAATCCCTCAAGGCTCTCTCCTGGGTTCCCTACATCTTCTCCATTCACACATTCGGCCTGGGGCAGCTCATAGAGTTCCATGGCTTCCAATACCACTTCTATAGTGGTGACACTCAAATCTACGTCTCTGGCCCAGATGTCAATTCCCTTCTATCTAGAATCCTGATGTATCTATCAGATATACTGTATCTTTATTCTTCTCCTCCTGCTTCTTAAAACTCAAAATGGAGAAAACAGAATTTGTTATCTTTCCTTCATGGTCATTCAACCCCCCCCCCCTTCCAGACCTATCCATTACACTAGACAGCACCACACTTTCTACAGTCTCACAGGTCCGCTGCCTGTGGATAACATTTAATACTGCCCTATCCTTCAAACCACATATTTAAACTATTACCTCCACCTGCTGCTTTCAAATCAAGAACATCACTCGTATTTGTTCCTTCCTCACCTCTGAGTCAACTAAAATGCTAGCGCATGCTCTCACCATCTCCCAGCTTGACTACTGCAACACCTTACTTTGTGACCTCCCTTTTAGCACTCTCACACTCCTAATCTATCCTCAACTCCGCTGCCCGGTTAATCCATCTCTCTCTCATTTTTCTCTGCTTCTCCCCTATGCCAATCACTTTACTCACCTCCTATTGCCCAGTGAATTCAGTTCAAAACACTAACAACAATACATAAGGTCATCCACAATCTGTCCTCTCCTTACATCTCTGATCTGCTTTCCTGACACATCCCCACAGATAATTGTTGATCCTCACAAGACCTCCCTGTGGCTGTTCCTCACACAATCATCCACATGATTTTTCTTGTGCATCTTCTATAGGACCGCCCCCTCTCCCCCTCTGTACCAGTCTGTTACTAAGTTTATGCACATTGTACTAGTGTACCAGGGGCCTGGAATTACTGGATCTTTCAAATAAATAATAATAATATTAATCAGACAGTAATTTGCTGCAGCAGTCACATGTCCATGTCCATGAGCAGGAAGTAAAGAGTCTGGAGGGTGAATGTAATGCACCGGAGCAGGAGTGGCAAGGGAGTATGATTAATGATTAACATTTTTTATAAGACGTTTAAAAAATATACTGGCTTAATGGCCCCCATTACAATGCTTTGAACAGACCTTGAATTGCCTATAGATTTAAATTCTTCCTATTTGCTCCCTCACCAAGAACTGTACATCATGATAGGACTAGTCCTACTGGAATGGTACCATTCAGACCTGAATATTGTTAAATATTTGCATTAGTTTCATGTCTATGGCATATAAAGAACTTCCCAACCAGTAGTTTAAATACGTATTTGTATTTCCTAACTAGTTATACAAGCTTTGTAAGATTGCTTCCTCCAAACTATGTCATATATATGCTCTGGCACACAGTATTTCACGTGGGGAATAAATTCTACCTAGCGAGATAATGTACCCGTACCTTCTCTGATCAATGTGAAGAAATGTAGATGATACATAGCTGAGATTAAACAGAAAGCCAAAGTCAAGCTGTAAGCTTCAGACATAAAATGTCTCACAATAGATATAAAAAGGAGACACATCTGTAGGTTACGATTTTCCATCACAAGATATACCTATCACTGATCTTCCAATTGGTATCCTAAAATGGGAACCTTAACAACACACAGGAGTGAGAGATTGAAAAGGTGCAAGCACTTTGATGAAGGTTGAAAAGGCCACTATTTTTAGCATGCTACCAAACATTAACTTCTTGCCTTTCTTTTTCTCCTACATGATTTTTCTTTCTTTCAATAACCCTTTTATTTTTTTTATTTTCCAAGCCTTGAAGAGCAAAGTATATAAATCTGGACAAGTTAATAGCTGGGTTTAGGAGAGCCACTAAATCTTGGACTGTGAAAGCAATCTTCACAATAGCAATATCTCACTTGTGAATTTGCTTTTTGTGTGTTTTGCTCTTTCCATCATTATTAGTTTTCCAATAATGCTGACAGGAAACTGAAGACAAAATGAATGTGTTAAAACATTTCTCTACACAATCCATAACGATGCTGAACCCTGACACAAAGCCACGCTTAACGTGACTGCTCTCTGAGACACTCCCGAATAAAAGGGGGTTTACTATCCACCTGCAGTATCCCAATGTCAATTATATTTTTTTTATGATTCAGCACTTGTTTTTATAAAGGGAGCATCACTGTTCATATGGATAGCAATGAATCAAGGGTTTATTGGATCAACTAGTGCTGTCTGACCATAGACGAACCATAAAACGAGACACTTAAGCATTGATCTAAAGAACGTAGCTACCAATACAGGGTTGGATCTAAAGGCAGAGTCCAATGCCTGTAAGTAACCCAGATGAGAAGGCAGTGCAGCCAACATCTTGAAGCCATTCATGACTTAAAGGGGTATTCCAGTTTCATGATATTAACAAACAGTCCTCAGGTTAGGCTGTCAATATCCGATTGTGACGGTCCAACACCTACGCCAATCAGCTGTTTAAAGGAGCACTACATCCTCATCAATGTTACCTACACCTCATCTACACTGTCTAATGAATGGGATGAAAAGCTGTAATTAACCTACAATATAGAGGGTGTGCAGATAAACATTGATGAACATGCTTGAGCAAATGCCACAACCCCCTTCAAACAGCTAAAAGACAGTATTGGCTATATCATGAAACCATGAAACCTGAATACTCCTTTAAAGTATGACCTAAATGGATGGATAAGGCTTCTGACAATCTGTACCTATAGTCTACTGAGATGAAAATCCAGTACTGTATATACACCATGTTCCAAATTATTATGCAAATTGGATTTAAGTGTCATAAAGATTAAATTTTTTGTCTTTCAATGAAACTCATTGATGGTATTGTGTCTCAGGGCTCTTTGGATCACTGAAATCAAGCAAAATGGGAAAACCAGAGATAAATATAATTTGCATAATAATTTGGAACATAGTGTATAGAACATATATTGCCAAATTCCAATAAAACAAGTTGTGTATTCACTTTTTCTGCTATTGAGTAGAAGACATGTAGTCAGGTAGATGGTTGCTTTGCTATAGAGTCTTTTCATTTATAATATGGACAGTGGTTATGATAAACGTAAGACAAATTGGTATAAAGAAAAAATACTATGGGATTACCAGAACTAAAATAGACACATAGGGGATTTTTATCAAGATTTGCTTTCCCATACGACAGTCTTGGTCCCCCTGCGTTGGAGTAAGATGTGCCTAATGTATTAAGAGGCAAATGCTCTCAGAGCGCCAGAAACTTATGTCTATGTCACCCAAGGAGTTGTATGTTACAGTGCACCTGCTAGTGATCAGACTGCAGTTACCTCAGTTACTCACAAGTGCTTGTACAGTAAGTGCTTTTGTGCATTTGTAGGTTCATGGGTCAAGAATATAAGTCTTACCCTTCTGTCTAGACATGGGTAGCTTCCATTGTGACCAGCGGAGACACAATCCTCTCCCGAGCTATATAGGATTTGTGAAACCACTCTTTGGTGGGACTCAAAGTTGATGTTACCAGCCTCAGTTCATGGCTGCTCTGCCGCAGCAATGGTGAACTCTGTTGTTCCATCAATTTAAGAAAAGTTCAACTTGATCATACGTTGTGCGTAGTTTTGATTTCCCTGTAGTAACTTCCTTTCAATCTTTGCAAATTTTGTGCTAAACTGACAATAACCAATAGGAAAGTCAAAGGTTACTGTAGTGGGTCACTGCTGGTTATTGGGGGTTGGTTAGACTTCTGTTCCTTTAATACAGTTCTCAAAATTAATGTAATTATATTTGAACAAAGTGAAATATAACTGCAGAAATCTGGACCAATGATGAATAACAATATACATTTGTATTTTAGCTAGTTGTTGATTATACTTACTTCTTTGGCTTCTACTTCGACCTTTACATGTTGGCAGTTATTGCCAAATTCCAATAATTATTGTATTCACATAGGAACACAGACTTTTGCTATATTGCTATACTCTAGTGCACAAATATTTTACAGCTGAGAATAACAGATGTAATCCTAACAGTTTATTTTTAGAGCTCATCATAGATCTAGTGCTTATATAACTGTTCATATCTATATAGCCCTTGACCTGGGGAGTTTCTTTAATAATCTATCAGGTTTTTATATGAACATAGGCTAGTTGAGGAGCTGTACATTGAATATATGTATGTAGTGCAGTACAGGGCTGCTTATGAGGATCTCGCCTCAGTCGGCAGTTTTCTGTATTTTTGAGGGGCGGCATCCAAACAGCAGTTAAACACTGCTTGTGGATGCCGCTTGGTGTTTTTTTTTAAGGAGCTCCGCCCCTCTCCCCCCCAAGCCCCCGAAGCGCAGGGAGCTCACTCACTCACCCCTCTGCTCCCTGCGCTCCTCCTCTCCTTCAGGCCGCAGCGCTCTGAATGGTGAAGCAAAGATACTTCTCCCTGCTCCACCATTCAGCCTGCAGGCACCATCGTGCTGCATGTATGGGCGGAGCCTATAGCCCCGGAATCTGCATAAGCTCCGCCTACACACCCTGCAAAGCGATCTTCAGGAAAGAGAGGACTGCAGGAACGTGGCAAGGTGAGCAGGCCCTGTGTTGTGTTGTGTTTTGTTTTGACACAGAGAGGGCACAGACGGCATACAAAGGGGGCACAGTGGAGACAGAGGTCATTAATAGTACAAAGGGGGCACAGTGCAGAGGGCATTAATAGTACAAAGGGGGCACAGTGGAGAGGGCATTAATAGTATAAAGGGGGCACATAGAGGGCATTAATAGTACAAAGGGGCACAGAGAGGACATTAATACTACAAAGGGGGCAAAGAGAAGGTATTAATACTACAAAGGGGCACAGTGGAGAGGGCATTAATAGTACAAAGGGGGCACAGAGAGGGCATTAATACTACAGAGGGGCACAGTGGGCATTTCCAATACAAATTGGGCACAGAGGAGAGGGCATTAATACTACAAAGGGGGCACAGTGGGCATTACTACGATAAGGTGGTTACAGTGGGCATTGTTACTGTAAGGTGGGCACAGTGGGCATTACTACTACAAAGGGGGACACAGTGGGCATTACTATTATAAAGGTGGCACAGTTGGCATTACTACCATAAGGGGGCACAGTGGGCATTACTACTACAAAGGGGGCATAGATGGCATTATTAGTACAAAGAGGGCACAGAGGGCATTACTACCATAAAGGGTCACACAGGGCATTACTATTACAAAGGGCCACAGAGGGCATAACAACTATAAAAGGGGCCACAAAGGGCATTACTATTATAAAGGGGCCACAGAGGACGCTGCTACTATAAAGGGGGTACAGAGGGGATTGCTACTATAAAGGGGTCACAAAGGGCATTACTGCTATAAAGGGATCACAGAGGGCATTACTACTATAAAAGCGTACAGAGGGCATTACTACTATAAAGGGGTCACAGAGGACATTACTACTACAAAGGGCCACAGAGGGCATAGCTACTATAAAGGGGGCATAGAGGGCTTTACTACTGTGAAGGAGGCACAGAGGGCTTTACTACTGTGAAGGGGGCACAATTGGCAGTACTACTGTGAAGGGGCACAGTGGTCATTACTACTGTGAGGGGGGCACAATGGGCATTACTACTGTGAAGGGGTCACAGAGGGCATTGCTACTATAACAGGGGCACATAGGGCATTATTACTATAAAAGCGCACAGAGGACATTGATACTATAAAGGGGGCACAGAGGGCATTACTACTATAAAAGCGCACATAGGGCATTACTACTATAAAGTGGGCACTGAGGGCTTTACTACTGTGAAGGGGGCACAGAGGGCTTTACTACTGTGAAGGGGGCACAATTGACAGTACTACTATGAAGGGGCACAGTGGTCATTACTAATGTGAAGGGGCACAAAGAGGCCATAAGTACTGAGGAGGCACAAAGAGGGTATTTCCACTGTGAAAGGGGCACAAATGTGTTTGCCTCTGTGTGTGTCTGTCCCTGCCCCTGTGTCGGTCACCATCACCATTCCCACAGTGTTCCTATGTCTTGACGCAGCTGCATCAGGACGTTCTGTGCGGGGCAAGAAGAAGAAGGAAGAGAAGGCAGCACGACCAGCATGGAGTCCATAGGAGAGGCACAGGGAGGCAGACTAAGGACACAGGTAACACTACCACATGATCTGCACAAGTGTTATCTGTGGTTTTACATAGGACTGCAGGTGACATCTATTACATTATTTGTACTCAGGGAGTTATCACTGTGTTATCTGTGGTGTTACATAGGACTGCAGGTGACATCTATTACATTATCTGTACTCAGAGAGTTATCACTGTGTTATCTGTGGTGTTACATAGGACTGCAGGTGACATCTACTACATTATCTGTACTCAGAGAGTGATCACTGTGTTATCTGTGGTGTTACACAGGACTGCAGGTAACATCTACTACATTATCTGTACTCAGAGACTTATCACTGTGTTAACTCGGGTGTTACATAGGACTGCAGGTGATATCAATAACATTATCTGTACTTGCCATTCAAAATTTTGCCTCAGGCAGCAGAAGAGCTGGAATTGGCCCTGGTGCAGTAAGTCTACTGTGTTATGTTCCACTTGTGAAGGGGGTGGGAGACTAGGGCCCACCTAGCAGCCTACCTTGCTCATGGGCCCATCATACAGATACATTCAATTATTACCTGCTCACCCAGCAGCAAGATGCTACTACATGATTGAATATTGGGGTCCCTGCAGCAACTTTGAGAAGGTAGGTCCCGGGGAAAAGAGGACACTGGCTACCTTTTCTCTATACCTAGAAGACATCTCAGCTCTGATCGTGTCTATAATAATAAACTGAGGAGTTTCTTTAATAATCTATCAAGTTTTTTATATGAACTTAGGCTGGTTGAGGTGCTGTACATTAAATATATGTATGTAGTGCAGTAAGTCTACTGTGTTATGTGCCACCTGTGCATGGGTTTGGGGGACTAGGGACCCACCTTGCTCATGGGCCCACTGGGAAATTCACCTGTACCCCTGTGGACCAGTCTGGGCCTGGTTGTACCATTCCTTTATTATTATTGCTAGAAGTTAGGAATGAATAGGCAGCAGCCTGCAATGAAGTGCAGATAAGTGCTACCAGTGTGGCACTGGAAGCACTGATTGGATAGTGCCAGACTGTGCAGGGACCAACTGGCCACACAGTTGGGCCTTCATTGTGAACTGTTAGTAATTTCTGGCAGGAATAATAAAGGAATGGTTTAACATAGTGTGGTAAGAATAGATACCCCAGAATTGCTATTACATGGGGAATGCACGTGAGGAAAGGCTGCAGGTCCTCTTTAATAGCTGGCACAACTTTGCTTAGTTTGGTCTGCAAAGTCAGTGTATTATTCTTTTGGTACTTCAGTTAGGCTACTTTCACACCTCCGGTTTGAATTCCGCTGGTACCATTAGGTATTCATACGCATTGCGGCAGATAAGCAGAGACCCAGCCGGACACAAACCACTGCATGCTGCTGTGTCCATCCGTCTGATTTTCCGCTTGTCTGCTGGAACAGCAGTGCCAGAGTTTCACAATCTAAATCTAAAAGGTCACACATTGTGAAATCCCCTAATTTCATTATAACCCAAGCTACTCACTTCTCCAAACTGTCCACCACAGAGGCTGAAAGCACAGAAGCTCCACCTGGTGAACTGTTCAGAAACTGCAGGGTCTGGAAGCTATTCTTAGGCAATTCATTGACTCAATGTCTAATGATAGACACCATTGTATTAAATGCAAAGCATTTATTTACATCACTATAACATAGACTTCTTGCATTTAAAGCACTTTACATTTACACCACATTATCTAAATGATTTCATTCGAAGCAGAAAATAAGAAGAAAATCAATTGTAAAAAAAACAAAAACTGGATTGCAACCAATTACAATTTTACATTGCAAGGCTCTGCTGCATATATTATTCCCAATACTGCTCCTGATAACCAGCATGCTTCTATCTGCCTACCGCCAGTGGAGCAAACTAAATATGTTATTATAATGTGTCAGAATGTTCTCTTCCCTTTATGCCAATGTTACCCAGACCAGAAAAAACACATTTATATTTTCATGTTGTTAGTGTATTTGTGCTATATTGCTACATTTTATCAGTGGATCTCTTGATTATTGTAATTTAATATTTAAAGCATGGTTTAAATGGAAAAAAAATTTCATTAAAGGACTCTAGTCAGTACATTTTACTCCAATAAAATCATTGAATATAATTTTTCAATTCTATAGTTATCAAGCCTATTTTTATTTTAGTTACAGTATGTCACACACCATATTTCCTCCCTGGAAACTTTTACAACATTTTGTTTTTCTGAGGGGGATGTAGGTAAAGATAATTAAGGGAGAAACTTAGTTGTCAAAAAATTACAGTGCCTTGAAAAAGTATTCATACCCCTTGAACTTTTCTACATTTTTTCACTTTAAACCCAAAAGCTTCAACTAATTCTTGGGGAAAACTCGCGGCATGCCGTATTCAGCGCAGGCGCAGTAAGGAAGCGTTCCTTTACTATGCCTGCTCTGGATACTGAACGGTAAGGCACAGGCGTGAGATTTCCCCAGCACACAGGGCTGGCAGGAGGAGGAGAACGCTGCCTGGCCCTGTCAATCAAGCTTCGGAGGGAGGTGAATGAGATGGGAGAATGGAGCCTCTAGGAGCAGGGGCAACCTTCCCCCCCTCCGCTCCTAGAGGCTAATTAGCATATTATAAAAGTTAAATTTATCGAGTAATGGGGGCATGGAGAAAACTAAGAGTAGGCTAGCACATCGCTAATGTCAGCCAGTTTTTTGGCAATTCTGGTGACAGAAACCCTTTAAATGGAAGAAGTTTGGAAGAACAAGGACTCTTCGTAGAGCTGAAGGTTCCTTCAAATTAAGTAATCTGGGGAAAAGGGCCTTGGTAAGAGAGGTGACAAAGAACTCGGTCCCTGTGGCTTTGCTCCAAAGATCCTGTGTGCAGATGGGAAAAACTTCCAGAAGGTCAACCATCAATGTAGCATTCCTCCAAACTGGGCTTTATGGCAGAGTGGCCAGAAAAAAGCCTCTTCTCAGTAAAAGAGACATGAAAGTTTGCAAAAAGCACCTAAAGGACTCCCAGACAGTGAGAAACAAGATTTTCTGGTTTGATGAAACCAAGATTGAACTTTTTGGTCTAAATTCTAAGTGTCATGTTTGGTGGAGAGCAGGCACTGATCATCACCTGCCTAATATCATCTATACAGTGAAGAATAATGATGGCAATATTATGCTGTGGGGTGTTTTTCAGCAGCTGGGACAGAGAGACTGGTCAGAATTGAGGGAAAGCTGAATGGAGCAATGTACAGAGAGATTCCTAATAAAAATATGATCCACTGTGCTCTGCACTTCAGACTTAGCTGAAGTTTAACCTTCCATCAATATAATGACCCTAACACATAGCCAATACAACACAGGGGCTTGGGGGCAAATTGACAACTCTCTGAATGTCCTTGAGTGGCCTAGCCAGAGCCCTGACTTGAACCTAATCAAACATTTCTAAAGAGACCTGAAAATGGCTGTCCATTGATGGTCTCTATACAACTTCCGGTCCTCATCCAACTTCCAGAAGTTCAACCATCAATGTAGCATTCCTCCAAACTGGGCTTTATGGCAGAGTGGCCAGAAAAAAAGCCAGAAAGGCCAGAAAAGAGCTTGAGAGGATCTGCAGAGAAGAATGGCAGAAAATCACCAATTCTAGGTGTACAAACATTGTGGTATTATACCTAAGAAGACTGGCGGCTGTAATGGTTGCCAAAAGTACTCCAACTAAGTGCTGAGTAAAAGGACTGAATACTTATGTCAATGCAAGATTTTAGTTTTTCCTTTTCAATAAATTAGCAAAAATTTTGAACATTCTGTTTTCACTTTCTTATTATGGGGTATTGAGTGCAGAATGATGGAATGACCTTTTTTATTATTATAGCACAAGACTACAACATAATAAAATGTGAAAAAAAGTGAAAGGTCTGAAGACTTTCTGAATGCACTGTGTATCATGTCTGTTGCTCAAATAGAATGATATAAGAACAAATTCATTTTTTATATTTTGCTGAGTAAAACAAATGTTTCCTGTTAGAAATTGCATTGGTAGTGGGGATTTCTCCTCATCTCTGATATGTAAAAAGCTCTTCTGAAGAAACTGTGGGTCTTTTGGGACAGAAAGCAAAAATTGCAAGTTATCAGCTTAGTAATTATGAAACATGACCAAATTAGAAGTTCAACCTCAGCACCTAATAGTAACAATCCTGAGTCAAGGTCTTATGAGCAACAAACAGCCTCCTGGGACTAAAGAATGAAAAGTGCACACTGAAGAACTGCATACTGTATCTTTGTAATTAGCAACTAGGTAAAATAAAATGAAAATTTCTAAGGAAGACTACTTCAATACTGAAAGGTAAACCAGCAATTAAATTTAAAAATGTAAAATTAAGTTTAAATACTACTACTTCATTATCTGTAATCAGCAGTATATCACTGCTACACAGGACTGCAGGGAACATCTACTACATTATCTGTACTCAGAGAGTTATCACTGTGCTATCTGTGGTATTACAGGACTGTAGGTGACATCAAACAAAACACATCACAAAGTTACCAGCTAAGGCCTCTTTCACACTAGTAGCAGCACGGTTCCTGCAGGTGAAGGGTGCCGCCGGATTCGTGCTGCCGCAGGTACATGTGTGGGGCCGGACCCGCGCTCCGGCCCCACACATGTCACACAGTACATACACACACACACAGACATACTTACATGCTCCCGGCAGCTCCGCGTAGCACAGTACAGGAGGAGGACGGCACGCACATAGGACAATTCCCCACAGCGCCCTCTGCTGGGCGCTGTGGGGAATCGCCCTATGTGCGCGCCGTCCTGCTCCTCCTGCGCTGTGGAGACCTGCCGGGAGCATGTAAGTATGTATGTGTATTTGTATGTGTATATGTCTGTGTATGTTTATGTGTATGTCTGTATGTGTGTATGTATGTATGTGTGCAGGTGACGGATCTGTCATGAACTCCATTGAAAGTCAATGGAGGACGGATCAGTTTACCATTGTGTCACACCAAACGGATCCGTCCCCATTGACTTTCATTGGGGGTCATGATGGATACGTCTTGGTGCGGATGCCTGGACCTGCTGCGGTTTGCTCTCCAGTCTGAAGATGGAACTGAATGCTTTTAGGAGCATTCCGTTGTCTTCAGTTCAGTTTTGTCCCCATTGACAATGAATGGGGACAAAACTGAAGCGTTTTATTCCGGTATTGAGCCCCTATGACGGAACTCAATACTGGAATTAAAAAACGCTAGTGTGAAAGTAGCCTATTATACAACTGAAACACTAGGAGTGAGGCCCCCACCGCAAGAGCTTACAATCTATGTGGAAGTGGGTGTGACACAAAAGGTAGTTGATTGCTATATGAAGTGGTCCAGCCATCTTTGTGCTGAAAAGAGTGCTGTAGGCCGATCTGTGTGCACTAGTTACAGTCCCGATGTCTGCAGCAAAGGGAACATTCCTAGGTCTGCGGCTCTGAACAAGAGTCCTGCTATCACAAATCCCAGGCATGCTACCACTTAGGTGTGTTAAAGTTTATGTGGGGGATGCAAACTTGAATGTTGCTGAACTTCGAAACAAGGGATCCCCCACTTGCGGCTTTGCTAGAGTTCCAGAAACAAAAATGAGGGGTATAAGGAGCTGAAGTTCATCTGAGTCAATTTGGATGCATCAAATATTGCAGGTACATCCCAGGCAAGGTGTTGACAATAACCTGAGAAGGGTAAGAAATAGTGCAACTAGAGCAACTTGAACTTGAAGTCCCTTGTAGACAAGAGGCAGGAGGGTGGCTGTGCAGGACCTGAACATAAACTAGCTAACAGGGGCCAGTCCCAATCTTCTTACACTTCTGGAACTCTTAGGGCTTCTAGCTTCTTCTTGTTCTTGATAGGAGAAGCTTCAGGCCAGGTTGGTACCCATAGCTGCTGGCTTCACATCTTCTGGATCATCCAGACTAATCCGGTTGAGGTATCACCGGCAGAAACTCCATGGGTTGTCCTCTGGCGACCTTCGAACTGTAGGATCAATATCTGCTCCCAGTGGTGCAGGATCCAAGATCTTACCCTCCCAGAAAGAGTGAATTTGCTGACTGAGATCACTCAATTCCCAGTTTGGATCTTCCAGGCTTTGTTGTGGCAGGGCATAGGAATGTTCCCATCCAGTGGTGATGGAGATCACTTGGCTGACAATCGCAGTGTGCCTAGCTCCCTGAGTGATGACTGGAGTAAGCAGCACTTCGGAGGAGATCAGGCTCCTCGCTCCTGGGTCTGACCATGTGGTTAGCTCTGACTGAATCTGCATCTGGGAACTAACCAAGCCCCACATATTTACAGCTGCTCTGAAGGCTCCATGGCATTCTGGGGTAGATGCCACAATCCTCTGGGCTATCCATAATATGGATATAGCCAAGAGGTCAGGCCTGTTGTAAGGGTATCCTTAGGAGTGAGGTGGTGGTACAGCATGTTGGTAGCCTCTCCATATGGGAGCCAGGGGAGCTATGGCCCATGTTCCCCCAATACGACTTGTGTAGCTTGGGTAGTTTTTCCACCATCTTGACCACATGGCAGGCACTTCTGTTGTCTCTCCTGCATATCAGTGGAATGGCAGCTTCTGGTGACAGGCAAACTCTTCCATCCCAGGCACAGGCTTCCTATTGGCCCAATGGCCTTTAGTTTGGCAAAATAATAAATGGGAAGCAAGGTGAAGGTGCTGGACTCCCACACCCATGGGAACATAGGGCTTAAAGTTAGCATGTCCTGGTGGTTATTCTAGGTGATGAGTGTCTGACCTGTTTTCCTTCACTGGGAGAAGGGTCTGTAGAACTGAGGTTTTACTGATCACTCTGCTATCTAGGCACACTGAAGCTTCTTGGAAGCAGTTTTCTTGATTCTGGCTACTTCCCTGGCGTAACAGTCTCATGGGAGAACTGTATATGGTCCCTTGGAGTAGAAGCTTTGGAACATGCTTTCTATCTCCTCTCTGTCTGGACTCAACCTCCCCCTTCCTGGCAGGAAGTAGGACCATTACACCCTTACCAAGAGGGGATGAACACAGTTGTTAACCCTGTTCCTGCCAACCATATCTCTTTTTAGTGGAATACATGGCCTAAACATAACATAACAATATATAATAAAACATTTGCAGATACCCCCAGGTCTGGGGTACTGCAATTGCATGCAGTACGGAAGTAAGTGCGTAAAATAAATAAGTAAATTATAACAAAATCGCAGGATTGTGAATGCAGCTGTAACGCAGTGTGCAACTCAGGATTGGTACAAGGTATGTAAGTAATGCAATGTATTTACAGATACACCCTGCCTTTATGGAGATTCAAAAGTTATGCCTACCTTTTCTAAAGTGCTGTGAGCATTGTAAAAACTCAAAAGTCGCCACTTGTTGACAAAATTGCGCAATTGCACATATATTTGTAACTTTTGTATGCCAGAAAAGTGATGCACAGCTTTAGCATTGGGCTATTACACTAATATGAGGACTCATCTGTAAAAGCTCCGTGCCTGTGCTGAGGTCCGCTATTGACTTGAATGGGTCTGTGATCCACAAGTTACTGTCAAAGACAGAACATGTTCTATCTTTTTGCGGTGATGAAGCACGGACCTGAAAACCCACGGAAGCGCCTCATAGTGCTTCCATGGACTTCCGATTCATGCCCCTGCTCCAGAAAAATAGGTGAAATCCTATGTACGGTCGTATCTTGCAGATTTTGGTCCCATTCAAGTCAATGGATCCACATCCGCCCCATGGAGTGTACACGGCCAGTGCCCATATATTGCGGACCGGTCGTTTACTGTCCGCAATATGGGTACTATGGTAGTATGGTTGTATATATGAGCCCATTACTCATAATATCATTACTAATGAGTCCCTCCATATTCTCTGATTTTTGCAATAATCCAAATGGCTTAATACTTTCTGTGCCATTTGGGCTAATAGGAGAATACACCTGTAATATGATGACCTTCAGGTCATGGATCCGCTTTTATGTACATATGAAATTAAATCATATCAATTGAAATACAATGAGCCCCATTACTTTACCAGTTTCTTCCGGAGGCTATCATACTATATGTCAGAATGATACACAAAAGATTAAAAAAAAAATCAAGGTACCAAAAAAATGTAACCCAAATGTTTTCTAATACTGTGATCAGCAGCGCCAGTGATTAGCTGCTATGGCACATTAGTATTGCATATTGCCTGGAGCTGGCCTCACGGTTCCTCTACAATCCGCAGTATGTCATTTTCCCTGTACCCTTCAATCTGTTGACTTGGGGGAGAGCGGCAAAACGCAGTAACAAGCTTTTGTTCAGATGCTGAAGCCAAGCACTCAAGGTCTGTGATTGTTCTAAATTATTACTTTACTCTGCAGTCATGGTTACGACATGTGGCAGAAGGAGTCAAAGAGCTATAGGTATTGACAAACTATCATCTAATGCTTTTCCATTAGGATTTTGTAGTGCATATATATAGCCTATAACAGGCAATCTGTCTGGCAGTCCATATGTCTGTCTATCAATACGTCAACCATTCTGCAACTCTGCACCTGCACTCAAGTGATGCACTCAACTAGACGAGCTCTGGAGCATTTATCATATAAAATAGAGCAATTCCATTAACGTGTGTGCGCCTTAGAGAGGAGCTGTCACCTCTCCTGACATGTGAGTTTTAGTAACTACTTGCATTCCCCATGTAATAATGCTGTAGCATCTATACGTATTGCTCTGTGTTGTGCAATTCCTTTATTATTACTTCTAGAAGTTATGAATAAAGTTTGTTAGAAAAGTCCAGCTGGGTGTTCGAAATGAGCAGGAATAGCCCCTCCCCCAACTGGTTGCATTCATCTGGACCTTCATTTCAAACTGCTAGCAATTCATTCATAACTTTTAGGAATAATAATTGTATATTAGAGATGAGCGAATCATTCAAAAAATTATTCGCCTAACATTCGCCGAACTTTTCCTAAAATTCGTATATTCGACGAATAGATTCGTTGTATTTGCGTACAAAATATACGTTATTATGTGCTATTAGCGAACATTCGCTCATTAATAACGAACGTTCATTTACAAAATGTACGCAACTTCTTAGAAGACGTACGCATGAGCGTACAAATAGCTTACGAATCTCAGCGTCTAAGCGATTACGTAATACGCAGGCACGTACGAGGAGAGGCCGCGGCGTGCACTCCTCAGAGGCAGAGCGAATATTCGAGACATATATATGGTAAAGTGCAAATACATTATTATAAGTATAATATAAACATTTTAAATATCACCTACCTAGTATGCTCACGGACACGTTTAAGTCTCTTTTCTTCTGACGCTTGTCATAGAACTGGAGCAGAGTCCCAAACTTAGTCACAATTTGTAATCCACATAGGTAAAATTGTAATCCAAATGGGTAAAAAAAAAAGCAGCAAAGGTTCCTGAAAAAACCCTCTTTCAAGGGGCTCCCCAAATAACCTGAAAAGGGGGAAAAAGGGATGAGGCGCACGAATGCGCAACTTAATTTCCTGAGTTGCCTCGTCATCCTCCCGCGCTGGAGAAAGGGGCGGAACTACCAGGGAGGAGTCTGCATCGCTGAATTGAATTCATACGCGACAGCGTATAGAGTAACTAAATTATACGTAGAATAGCGTATAATTTATAGGACACACTACGTAGCGAATGCGTACAAAAGCAAAGCGAATCACCTAATATTCGGATTCGCTTCGCAGCTGAAAAATCCCAAGATTCGATACGAATCTACGAAGCGGCGAATAGATTCGCTCATCTCTATTGTATATAATAATAATAGTAATAATAATAATAGGTGCTCCAAACGTGTTATGACATGGTGATGCAAGTAGTTACTAAAACAGACATGTCAGGAGAGGCTACAGGAAACCTGTGCACGGGGTGAATTACCTTCTTATCTCAAAATAGGGTAACAGATGGGTCGTAAAATGGCATTTCACTGCCCACATGGGTTGTCATCAGAGACATAGCTATAGGGAGTTCAGAGGCTGTAGTTGCATGTGGGCTCTGATGCCACATTTGAAGACACCAGTATTATAAATACTGGGTGAATGTCCTGTTACAGATTTTGAATTGGATTGATTGAATTGGATTTGATTGAATTGGTCCAGAACAAATGATCAATGGGGCTACTTAAGTTTTAATTTTTTTAAGAGGTTGTGCACCTTTGGGGGGGATTAGAAAATCCCACCCAGGGCCAATTCTAGCTCTTCTGCTGCCTGAGGCAAAAATTTGAATGGCGCCCCCTCCCATTAAAATATAGTATGAAAGGCAAGTAGCCACCTAACTCTAAGTCTGTCCTGCCAGATCGGGAACGGTACAAGTACAGATAATGTTATTGATATCATCTGCAGTCCTATGTAACACCAGAGTTAACACAGTGATAAGTCTCTGAGTACAGATAATGTTGTAGATGTTACCTGCAGTCCTATGTAACACCACAGATAACACAGCGATAACTCTGAGTACAGATAATGTAGTAGATGTCACCTGCAGTCCTATGTAACAACACAGATAACACAGTGATCACTCTCTGAGTACAGATAATGTAGTAGATGTCACCTGCAGTTCTATGTAACATCACAGATAACACAGTGATCACTCTCTGAGTACAGATAATGTAGTAGATGTCACCTGCAGTCCTATGTAACACCACAGATAACACAGTGATAACTCTCTGAGTACAGATAATGTACTAGATGTCACCTGCAGTCCTATGTAACACCACAGATAACACAGTGATAACTCTCTGAGTACAGATAATGCAGTAGTGTTACCTGCAGTCCTATGTAAAACCACAGATAATACTTGTGCAGATCATGTGGTAGTGTTACCTGTGTCCTTAGTCTGCCTCCCTGTTTTTCTCCTATGGACTCCATGCTGGTCGCACTGCCTTCTCTTCCTTCTTCTTCTTGCACCGCACAGAACGTCCTGATGCAGCTGCGTCAAGACATAGGAACACTGTGGGAATGGTGATGGTGACAGACACAGGGGCAGGGACAGACACACACAGGGGCAAACACATTTGTGCCCCTTTCACAGTGGAAATACCCTCTTTGTGCCCCCTCAGCACTTATGGTCTCTTTGTGCCCCTTCACATTCACAGAGATTACAGGTTATAGTTACTAGAGATGGGTCGTTGATCCAGGGAGTAATTCTGATTGCCTGATTGGAGTCGGGAAGGAATTTTGTTCCCTAAAGTGGGGAAAATTGGCTTCTACCTCACAAGGTTTTTTTGCCTTCCTCTGGATCAACTTGTAAGAAAACAGGCCGAACTGGATGGACAAATGTCTTTTTCGGCCTTACAAACTATGTTACTATGTTACATTAGTAAAGCACTCTGGGTGCCCTTCAGAGTAGTAATGCCCATTGTGCCCCCTTTATAGTAGTAATGCCCTCTGTGAGCTTTTATAGTAGTAATGCCCTCTGTGCCCCCTTTATAGTAGCAATGTCCTCTGTGCGCTTTTATAGTAATAATGCCCTCTGTGCCCCTGTTATAGTAGTAATACCCTCTGTGACCCCTTCACAGTAGTAATGCCCATTGTGCTCCCTTCACAGTAGGAATGACCACTGTGCCCCTTCACAGTAGTACTGCCAATTGTGCCCCCTTCACAGTAGTAAAGCCCTCTGTGCCCCTTCACAGTAGTAAAGCCCTCTGTGCCCCCTTTATAGTAGTAATGCCCTCTGTGGCCCTTTGTAGTAGTAATGTCCTCTGTGCCCCCTTTATAGTAGCAATCCCCTCTGTGCCCCCTTTATAGTACCAGCGTCCTCTGTGGCCCCTTTATAATAGTAATGCCCTTTGTGGCCCCTTTTATAGTTGTTATGCCCTCTGTGGCCTTTTGTAATAGTAATGCCCTCTGTGCCCATTTATGGTAGTAATGCCCTCTGTGCCCTCTTTGTACTAATAATGCCATTTATGCCCCCTTTGTAGTAGTAATGCCCACTGTGCCCCCCTTATGGTAGTAATGCCAACTGTGCGCCCTTTGTAATAGTAATGCCCACTGTGCCCCCCTTTGTAGTAGTAATGCCCACTGTGCCCACCTTACAGTAACAATGCCCACTGTACCCACATAATTGTTGTAATGCCCACTGTGCCCCCTTTGTAGTATTAATGCCCTCTCTGTGCCCCATTTGTAGTGGAAATGCCCACTGTGCCCCCTTTGTAGTATTAATGCCCTCTCTGTGCCCCCTTTGTACTATTAATGCCCTCTCCACTGTGCCCCCTTTGTACTATTAATTCCCTCTGCACTGTGCCACTTTTTGTACTATTAATGCCCTCTGTCTCCACTGTGCCCCCTTTGTATGCCATCTGTGCCCTTTCTGTGTTAAAACAAAAAAAAACAAAACAACACAACACAGAACCTGCTCACCTTGCCCCATTCCTGCAGTCCTCTCTTCCCTGGAGATCGCTTTGCAGGCTGTGTGGGCGGAGCTTATGCAGATTCCCAGGCTATAGACTCCGCCCACACAGGCAGCGCGATGATGCCTGCAGGCTGAATGGTGGAGCAGGGAAAAGTATCTTTGCTTCACCATTCAGAGCGCTGCGGCCTGAAGGAGAGGAGGAGCGTGGGGAGCAGAGGGGTGAGTGAGTGAGCTCCCTGCGCTCCAGGGGGTTTGGGGGAGAGAGGGGCGGCGCTCCTTAAAAAAAAACACCAAGCGGCATGCACCAGCAGTGTTTAACTGCTGTGTGGATGCCAACCCTCAAAAATACAGAAAACTGCTGCCTGGCAGAAGCGGCCCTGATCCCACCTCCTTAACAGACCTGCGAAGAAAAGCATACTTACCTTCTTCCTGGCACCAGTTCCCAGGTCCTTTGCTCCATTGCATTGGCTGCTCCACTGGGCTGCCCTAATGTAAATTTCCTGTTTGATGCCACTGCAGCCAATCGCTGACCGCTGTAGTCGCATCACGCATCCAGAGAGCGCAGCAGAGCAGACTAGGCACTGGAGTGAAGGAGCCGAAGCCTGCACAGGGAAGTAAAAAAAGCATGCTTCTCTTCATGGTCTGTTAAACTCCCCCAAAGGTGCACAACTCCTTTAAGAGTTAAGTGTCGGTATAAAATGTAACACCACTGGGTCTTTGGAATATTTCAGGTTCTATTCTGTGAGGCTAGCACTTGTGGCTACAACAACACTGGGTATACAATTAACATGCAATTGTGATATTTTATTACAGATTCCTGGATAATTAGGGTTCTATTCATCAAAATGTCCTATCTGCAAACGCTATGCTATGGAAATTAATTTTACTTTGATAAATGTGTACTGATTACCCTTATAAAGTATTAATTAAATAACTTGATGACTGCTCTATTAGGTGAACTACTATGAACTTCAGTCAGGAACTTCTTATGGATATCTCCTTTCTCTATTCTAGAATCATCAATCAGTACATGTCCCCAATGATCTTATCTAGAATAAAGTACTGTACTCCACAGTATATAGATTGTACAGCATGTCCATATATGCAATTTTGTCGGATATTGGTAACACAAAACAGTAACCCATCCTCTGTGACCCAAAATTTCTCTAAGGGTCCATTCACATGTCCTGGAAATGGGTCCGCAAAATTGCGGAACGGGTGCGGACCCAATCATTTTCAATGGGGCCGCAAAAGATGCGGACCTGACACTGTACACTTTCGGTCTGCGGCCCCGCAAAAAATTAGAACATGTCCTATTCTTGTCCGCATCCACCGACAAGAAAAGGCATTTCTATTAAAGAGCCGGCTATGTGCGGTCCGCAAAATGCGGAACGCACATAGCCGGTGTCCGTGTTTTGCAGATCCGCAATTTGCAGACCGCAAAACACACACGGACGTGTGAATGAAGCCTAATGCGCATGATAGGGAGTGATCTGGATTTGTTTTTAAAAGGGTTAACCTATAAATAATGTAAAAAATGAAAATCATACATAAACTAGTACATGTCAATCTCTTTCTAACAAATCTAGAACCAGCCCTGTACCTCACTTGTTCTGCTAGATTTATTTCCAGCTGTCAAGCTTAATAGGCATGTCCTTTCTCGGGGGGGGGGGGGGGGTCCTTACTGCTGCAGGTAGTGGCAGTTGAAGGATGGAACTGAGCATGGGTATCTGTCACAGTCAGCAGGGCGGAGAAATTAGTGATAGACATATACATCAGTAAATAACTCAGTGGCTATACTAAATGTTTAATTACAAACATATTCAGATTTAGGTTCTGGTTTTAAAACTGAAGAATATTTTTCATGGGGCAACCCCTTTAAGGTATTAAGAGGGTTAACAAATATATCAGTGGAGGGGATCGCAGAAGAAAGTTACTGAAATCTGAAGCTGTTTGGATCTACACTCTACACTGGCAAGATATTATTAATCGTTACTGAACTGCGTACATGGCTTTGAATGCTTTTTTATCATTTATTATGTTGATGCCTGTCAGGAGACCTATTCTTGGATTATGATGTCATAATTAATATTTGATGCTGATTGCTTGCTCTCTTATTGAACGCATTGTTTTAAATCGTGTTTGTCTTTCTGGAAATAGGTTGTGATCAAGAGCTCTTGAAGTTTAAAATGTGTAAGTTGCATGTGGATTGTAATGTTCTGAAAATATGCTCCGTAATCTTTACAGACACGTTATGCTGGATTCCATTCCTGACCGGCTGATGTGTATGTCACTTAGGGCTCATGTACACGACCGTTGGTGTTTTTGCAATCTGCAAATCGCAAAACCGCGAAACACAGATACTAAGCGTGTGCGTTGCGCATTTTGCAGAACAGCACATCCTGCTGTGCTGCTGAAGGAAGGGGCAGGCTTCAACATAACTTTGTCCCTTTCGCCAGCAGGACATGCGAAAATGTATCCCTACTCCCTTGCTGGCATAGATTTAAAGGGGTATTCCCATCTCACAAATGTAGTTTGTATTGTTAGATATAGCCATGCCAATAATATTACTAATATAATGTATTTATATAAAATGTACCGTTTAGAAGATTTCCCTATTTGTATAGTCATTGCCCCACACACATCAGTCAGGCCGTTGCCCCTAGTTACAGCCATCGTGGCCATGTAGTAGTGGTGGTCAGATTGCTCTTGTTCAAACCCCCTCTGAGGTAACTGCTGTATTGTGAACGCACATTACATGAGCATACGGAGACACATCTTAGGGTTGTAGAAATTTTGTCTGCGCTTCCATAGTAATGTAATAGTGCTCACAGTATTAATAATGTCCCCTATAGTGCTCCCAGTAATAATGCCTCCTGTACAGAAATCCCTCTATAGTTCCACTGTATAAAAATGCTCCAAGGACCACCAGTAATGCCCCCTATAGTGCCCCGTCCATTAGAAAGTGCCCCAGTAATGCCCCAGAATTAAAATGTCCCCAGTGCCCCAGTGTTAAGACCCCAGTGCCTCTAAAAATCTTCCTTATACTGATCCCAATATTAAAAATTTCCCCTATAGTGCTGCCAGTAATGTCCCCCACATAGTCCCACAGTAGTAATGACCATCACAATACATCTCCAGTAGTTCTATATCCCAGTGCTCCTCCAGTAGTTATGTTCCACAGGGTCCCCAGTAGTTATTTTTCCCCAAAGTACCCCCCAGTAGTAATGTCCCCCACAATGATCCCTCTATTAGTAATGTCCTCCACAGTGCCCCTCCAGTAATATCTCGCCAGCAGTAATGTCCACCACAGTGCTCTTCAAGTAGCAATTGCCCTGGTAGAAATGTCCTCCACTGTGCCCCCTCCTCTCCCAGTAATGTCCGAAGTCGCTGTCCTGAGGAGGGAGATATAGTTGATTTCAGGATGGGGACTTGAGGCCACATGCAGTAGCGTTCCGCCCACTGACTCTTTGGTGCCCTAGCAGGTGCCTAGGGTTGCCTTATAAATACGCCCTGCTCCTACATATCTTGACGGATCTCAACCAAACTTGGTATATATATATTGTTTATGATTATAGATGAGCGAATCAAACCTGACAAAGTGGAATGCGATCTGAATTTCAGGAATTATTAGATTAGTTCCGATTTAGAATTTCCTGACGATTCGTGGTGACGAATCGTTTTTTTTTTTTCACTAAAATGGCGGTTGCACGTGTTTGTACATGGAGAAAGGAACATGAGGGAGGGAGGGATCACCCACAATGCCATGCATGCAGCCAATCAGCAGCTAGCCAGCCCTCTGATGTCATAGCCCTATAAATACCCTCAGCCATTTTGGATTCTCTCATTCTACAGTGAACTTAGTGCAGGGAGAGATGTTTGCAGGCGCTAGGGAAAGTTTTAGAAAACCTCATCAAAAGTACAAATTGCTGAATAGAAGTGAAGGGAAAGGATAGGGAGGGAAGTATTGAAGCAGAACAGGGTTCAATAGGGGTGTTTAGAGACAGTGTGAGATATGGAAAGAAGTGCAACAACAGGGTAATAGGAAAAATCGTATTATACCTTGGTTCCAGTGACAGGGATTCAAAACTGCCATGCTACAGCTGCTCATGTTAGGTTTGCCTCTGTAATTCTGGTTATTGGGGTTTTGTTAACCCTTTTGAGCTGTAGTTACATTTAGTACAGCACTTTCTTGCTGTTTTAGTGTTGGAAGTGGGAAAATGGCAGCCCTTTATAGCGTGTATTAGTGGCTATAACAAGTTTTAGTTGGTGTACAGCGCCAAATTTATTTATTGGCAAACCTACTGGCATTTATTAGCTGTGCAAAAAAAGGTATTATTCGCTCTGTGCTGAAGTGGGAAAGTGACAACCCTTTGTAGCGTGTACAGTAGTAGTATTAAAAAAAAAAAAAAAAAAGGTTTAGTTGGTGTACAGCGCCAAAGTTATTTATTGGCAAACCTTCTGGCATTTATTAGCGGTGTGAAAAAACATATTATTCGCTCTGTGCTGAAGTGGGAAAGTGACAGCCCTTTGTAGCGTGTAGTATTAAAAAAACAAGTTTTAATTGGTATACAGCGCCAAAGTTATTTATTGGCAAACCTACTGGTGCGAAAAAACATATGTATTATTCGCTCTGTGCTGAAGTGGGAAAGTGACAGCCCTTTGCAGTGTGTAGTAGTAGCCCAAAAAAAGGTTGATTTGGCCTACAGCGCCAAAGTTCTATATTTTAAAACCTACTGGCATTTATTACTGTTGCAAACAAAATGTATTATTCGCTCTGTGCTGAAGTAGGAATATTACAGCCCTTTGTAGCGTGTATTATTGTCAAAAAAGTTTTATTTGGCCTACCGCGCCAAAGTTCTATATTTTAAAAGCTACTGGCATTTATTACTGTTGCAAAAAAACGTATTATTCGCTCTATGCTGAAGTGGGACAATTACAGCCATTTGTAGCGTGTATTATTGTCAAAAAAGTTTTATTTGGCCTACAGCGCCAAAGTTCTATATTTTAAAAGCTACTGGCATATATTACTGTTGCAAAAAAACATATTATGCGCTCTGTGCTCAAGTGGGAAAATTACAGACATTTGTAGCGTGTAGTAGTAGCCCAAAAAAAGGTTGATTTGGCCTACAGCGCCAAAGTTCTATATTTTAAAACCTACTGGCATATATGTATTATTCGCTCTGTGCTGAAGTGGGAAAATTACAGCCCTTTGTAGCGAGTATTAGTGGCAAAAAGTTTTATTTGCCCTACAGCGCCAAAGTTCTATATTTTAAAACCTACTTGCATTTATAAGTCTTGTTAAAAAACGTATTATTCGCTCTGTGCTGAAGTGGGAAAATTACAGCCATTTGTAGTGTGTAGTAGTTGCCCAAAAAAGGTTGATTTGGCTTACAGCACCAAAGTTCTATATTTTAATACCTACTGGCATATATTACTGTAGCAAAAAAAACGTATTATTCGCTCTGTGCTGAAGCAGGAAAATTGCAGCCATTTGTAGCTTGTAGTAGTATTCCAAAAAAGGTTGATTTGGCCTACAGCGCCAAAGTTCTATATTTTAAAACCTACTGGCATTTATTACTGTTGCAAAAAAAAAATATTATTCGCTCTGTGCTGAAGTGGGAAAATTACAGCCCTTTGTAGTGTGTATTATTGTCAAAAAAGTTTTATTTGGCCTACCGCGCCAAAGTTCTATATTTTAAAAGCTACTGGCATTTATTACTGTTGCAAAAAAACGTATTATTCGCTCTATGCTGAAGTGGGACAATTACAGCCATTTGTAGTGTGTATTATTGTCAAAAAAGTTTTATTTGGCCTACCGCGCCAAAGTTCTATATTTTAAAAGCTACTGGCATTTACTACTGTTGCAAAAAAACCGTATTATTCGCTCTATGCTGAAGTGGGACAATTACAGCCATTTGTAGCGTGTAGTAGTGGAAAAAAAGTTTTAGTTGGCCTACAGCGTCAAAGTTAAACTTTGTCAAACCTTCTGTCAGTTATTAGTGGTGGCAAAAGACTTATTAGCCGTTGTGTGGTGAAGTGGGAAAATTACAGCCCTTTGTAGCGTGTTTTAATTTTCTTTTTATTTATTTATTTGATTCAACAGCATGTCAGGCAGAGAAGTGCACAGGGGAGTGGCAGAGGCCTAAATGTTTCTGGTGCAGGCAGGACCAGTTTTAGACAAAATGTGGCCCTGGGCGAAATTAAAAGTGTGGCCCCATATTCTTAAGTATTGTATAAACAGACACATTTATTCACTTCCATAAATCTAAACAAATACAGTAATACAACGTTTTAGACGCCGGTCTTGGTAAAGCCCTTGCTCTGGCGGTGGATCTGCTGGAGTTATGAAGAGGCGGCAGTCTCCACATAATTTCTGTGCATCCAGCGCCACTTCTAAATGTAATCCAGCTTCCTAACAGGGAAAACTGCAGATTGTGGCACAACGGTTAGAAATCTGCACCTGAAGTATGTCTAATCTAGGCGTATTTCAGGTTAATAAATCGCCCCTATAGTTTTCATTGTTTTGAACAAATAGAATTGAAAATAAATCAAACAATAGCCTGTACACAGAACTGAAGGGGTTGCTCATTTCTGGGGGAAGGGGACGGTATGACAGACCTGCCAAAGAAAGCATACTTAGCACACCTGCTGCTCTGGACCCTGGATGTCATCATCCATTTTGACGCTGCCTGCAGCCAGTCGCATACCGCAGTGATGACCTGCTCCTGGTCACGTGGTGCAAGGGAAGAGGTCGACAGGACTTTCTTTTCTTTTCTATATAACGGAAACCAGAACGGATCCGTTATGCTGCCAATAGACTTCAATTACAGTATGAAGGATCAAAACGGAAGGCCTCTAAAAGTTTCTGTTTTGAATTCCATCTTACGAGATCCGTTATTTTCTGTTATAACCATAAGCAATAACGGAATTCATAACAGTGATGTGATCCCATCCTAAATAGAAAACAAAATCCCACAACGCTCCCAAAAGATGTTCAAAAGTAGTGTTCTTTAATCACCAATGCAACATTTCAGGACTTTTATATGATACTTATTTTTATACTACTTAAGAATAGTCCTGGTAAAGGACTGAAACGTCGCATTGAACAACTTTTAGGACTGCCAAGGAATTTTTTTTCTACATAGATCGATAATAGATAGATAGAAGGATAATAGATATATAGATATGAGATAGATAGATAGGATATAGATAGATAAATAGGATATAGATAGATAGATAGATAGATAGATAGATAGATATGAGATAGGAGATAGATAGATAGATAGATAGATAGATAGATAGATAGATAGATTATAGATAGGAGATAGATAGATAGATAGATAGATAGATAGATAGATAGATAGATAGATAGATAGATAGATCTCCCGGGCAGATGATGAATCCCTAGCACCCATGGGCTACAAAGAATTTTCCATCTCTGCCCAAAAAAGCAAGACCACCAAACTGGGCTGCCGTTCAGGAGGCATATTAATATGGTACAAGGAGGAGCTTAAAGAGCATGTAAATGCTATCAAACGAGGAGACAACCATATCTGGATAAAAATAAGCAGCTCCATCCTCAGCTGTCAGTATGACACCTACCTCTGTGCAGCATACATCCCTCCTTCAGAGTCCCCCTACTCCAACCCAGACATCTATGAGGTCCTACAAAGGGAGGCTGCCCAATTCCAGTCCCGGGGCAGGGTGCTGATCTACGGTGACCTCAACGCCAGAACTGGCACCGAGCAGGACTATCTGACCTCTGATGGAAACACTTATATCCTGGGAAACAAGACCCACCACCCGGACTCTGCACAGACAATAAGAAACAGCTATGACAGAGTTGTTAACAAGAGTGGGAAAGCTCTGCTGAACCTATGCCGGAGCCTGGGACTGTACATAATGAACGGACATATCAGGGGTGACTCTCTAGGACGGTTCACACTAAACTCCCACGTGGGCAGCAGTGTGGTGGACTATGCCATCACAGACATAGACCCAGCAGACATAAATGCCTTTATAGTCACTCCTGAGACACACCTGTCAGACCACAACCAGATCCTGCTCCACATGAGATCCACCGACAAGCCAGCCACACAGCAGCCCCATCAGTCTGGTCTCTACAATCTGCCACCATCCTTTAAATGGGTCAGTCAGTCTGCCACCGAATACACCAATGCGACTAACCGACCCAAAATCAAAGAACTGCTCACAAACTTTTATATGAGCTTCTATGAGTCAGACCAACAAGGGGTCACCCGGGCAGTGAAGGACTTTAATAACATCCTGCACACCATGGCAGAACTAGCAGGTCTGAGACGGACCAATCTCAAACGACCTAAAAATAACAAACAGTCCCATAAATGGTTTGACAGTGACTGCAAGGCTCTACGACGTTCCCTAAGGGTGGCCTCCAACCAAAAACACAGAGACCCCAACAACAGGGATGTGAGGGAGGCCTACGACACTCTACGCAGAAGATACAAACACACCCTCAGAGAGAAGAAACAGAGGCACCTCTCCAACAAACTCCAACAGCTCGAGGACTCCCTCCAGGACAACTCATTCTGGGAGACCTGGCGCCATATGGGCACAAAGCCCAAGAAAAACTCCCTCCACATCCAAAATGGCAGCATCTGGCTCAGCTACTTCAGGGACCTCTACAAAAACATCCCTGAAGAAGACCAAACCCCGGAACAGCAACAGATAACTGTAAAACTGAGGGACATGGAGGAGGCCATCAAGAACTTCCAAAACCCTCTGGACTCACCAATCACAATGCAAGAGATACAGGAAAGAATCGCCCTCCTGAAAGGCAAAAAGGCCAGCGGTACTGACGGCATCCTGCCAGAGATGATTAAATAAAGCCCCTCAGACATACACACTGCACTGGCAAAATTATTCACCCTCGTCCTCAGTGCGGGACACTTCCCCCAAGAATGGAACCAAGGCCTCATAACACCCATCTACAAGAATGGGGACCAATATGATCCAGCCAATTACAGAGGGATCTGTGTCAGCAGCACTCTGGGGAAACTGTTCAACAGCATCATCAATAAAAGAATACTCACCTTCCTCACACAGCACAAGGTCCTGAGCAAAAGCCAAGCTGGGTTCATGCCAAACCACCGCACCACTGACCATATCTACACCCTGCACAGCCTCATCAAGACACAAGTCCACGACACCAAACGTGGCAAAATATTTGCCTGTTTTGTGGACTTTAAGAAGGCGTTTGACTCTGTGTGGCACCCAGGCCTGTTCCTGAAACTATTGGAGAGCGGAATAGGAGGGAGAACATATGATGTCATCAAGAGCTCATACACCAGGAACCAATGCAGCGTGAAGGTGAACGGCAAGAGGACGGCATATTTCCAGCAGGCCCGAGGGGTCAGACAGGGCTGCAGCCTGAGCCCAACACTGTTCAATATCTATATCAATGAACTGGCTGCAGCTCTGGAGGCCTCCTCAACACCAGGCCTCCCCCTGCATGACCGCAAGGTGAAGTTCCTGCTGTACGCCGATGACCTCCTGCTGCTGTCCCCAACAGAGAGAGGCCTCCAAGACAGCCTGGCAGTATTGGAAAAATTCAGCACCACATGGGCTCTACCCATCAATCACAAGAAGACCAAAGTCATGGTGTTCCAGAGGAAGGGCCAGAATAAAGCCTCCATTCCTTCCTTCACAATAAATGGCTCCACACTGGAGAAAACCAGCAGCTACACCTACCTGGGGCTGGAGCTTAACCAATCAGGGAGCTTTAAAGCAGCAATAGAAACACTGAAAGGAAAAGCCTGCAGAACCTTCTACGCCATCAGAAGGCAACTGTACCATCTCAAACCACCAGTGAGGGCCTGGATGAAAATATTTGACAGTGTCATCGCCCCAATCCTGCTCTACGGCAGTGAGGTGTGGGGCCTGGCCACCTATCCAGACCAGTCAAAGTGGGATTCCAGCCCAACAGAGACCTTCCATCTAGAGTTCTGCAAATACCTTCTCCAAGTCCATCGCAGCACCTCCAACATGGCATGCCGGGCAGAGCTGGGCAGGTTTCCACTATGGCTCACAGTGCAGAAGAGGGCGATATCATTCTGGGCACACATACAGGGCAGCAGCCACGGCTCTTACCACCACCAAGCCTGGCTGAGCCTCAGGGCCCAGAGCAAACCCTGCGCCCTCCAACCGAGTGTCAGCTGCCTGTCCAACCATAACCCCCAACATGCCCTGAACAAATCACAAATAAAGGGGGTCATAGAGAGCGGCAAAGAGCGATACATAGAGGAATGGAGAAGAGAAATAGACACCAACCAGAAACTCACCATATACCAATCACTGCAAAGAGACTACACCATGGCGCCCTACCTGGAGAGGATATCCCACCCCAAACACAGACAGACCCTGAGCCTGTACAGACTGAGCGCCCACAGCCTGGAGATGGAGATGGGGCGGCATAGGCAGACATACAAGCCGCGGGAGAGCACTGCGAGCAGGGGGCCCTAGAGGACGAGGCCCACTTCCTGCTACACTGCAGCAAATACTCACCCATGAGGGCCACATACTTCCAGAGACTCTCCGCTCACATACCGAACTTCACCTCCATAGATGAGCGGAGAAAACTCCACATCCTACTGGGGGAAGAGGAGTCAACTGTGGAGATCGCTGCCCAATATGTCTCCACCTGCCACCAACTAAGAAGAAGATGAGATACCATGGACTATTATACCCCTACACTGCCCCTACACCATGGACTATTATACTCCTATACTGCCCCTACACCATGGACTATTATACCCCTATACTGCCCCTACACCATGGACTATTATACCCCTATACTGCCCTTACACCATGGACTATTATACTGCTATACTACCCCTTTAACCCAACATCCACCCCCTAATTCCCACATCAAACCCCCCTCCACAATACCTATTATTTCTTTTTGCTTTGGCAATGCTAAATGTTTTACTTGGACGTGCCAATAAAGCTTTATTGAATTGAATTGAATAGATAGATAGATAGATAGATAGATAGATAGATAGATATTGGTTAGAAAGATAGATAGATATTGGTTAGAAAGATGATAGGATAGAGATAGATAAATAGGAGATAGATAGATAGATAGATAGATAGATATGAGATAGATAGATAGATAGATAGATTATAGATAGGAGATAGATAGAAAGATAGATAGATAGATAGATAGATAGATATTGGTTAGAAAGATAGATAGATAGATATATAGATAGATAGATAGATAGATAGACAGATAGATAGATAATGAGATAGGAGATAGATGGATAGATAGATAGATAATGAGATAGGAGATAGATGGATAGATAGATAGAGATAGATAGATAGATATTGAATAGATAGATAGATTATAGATAGGAGATAGATAGATATGAGATAGATAGATAGATATGAGATAGATAGATAGAAATTGAATAGAAAGATAGATAGCTACATAGATAGATAGATATTGGATAGATAGATAGATAGATAGATAGATAGATAGATAGATAGATAATGAGATAGGAGATAGATGGATAGATAGAGATAGATAGATATTGAATAGATAGATAGACAGACATAGATAGACAGATAGATATGTGATAGATAGATAGATAGATAGATAGATAGATAGATAGATAGATAGATATACAGACATAGATAGATAGATATACAGACATAGATAGACAGATAGATATGAGATAGATGATAGATAGAAAGATAGGCAGCAAATAGTTAAAAAAAACAGTGTGTGTGGGGGCTGGGAGGGAGAGGACAGGTCCTGTATATCCAGCACAGAATGGAGAGAGGGGCTGGCAGCAAATGTCAGGTCAAGAGAGGGGGGCCTTCTGAACTCACCAGAGACCCAGTGAACCGCGGGAGCAGGCTGGAGGAGGCCATCACAGTGCAGTGCAGGGCCTCCGTTGAGAGAGAGGAAGGGGCGGAGCCAATTCATGTCATTGTCAGTGGAGCTGTTGCTGCAGCACCCAGCTCCTCACTAAAATATAAGGATCGTGCCTGCTACAGTGGGCGGGAGACAAGGGACCAGTCTGTGCTCTCCTCAGGTGCGGCCACCTAATCTCTTCTACAAATGACATCTGTCTGGGCAGCTCAACAGGGGGCCCCACTCAGGGATGGGGGCCCTGGGCAATTGCCTTGTTTGCCCCCCCCTAACGCCGGCCCTGGGCGCAGGCACAGGTCGCAGCAGAGTAAGGGGGCGTGGCAGCAGGGGTCACATTGAGAGGCCTGAGCTCCCGGTGTCATCTAGCGGTCGGGTCTTGACCAGCAACCCAGCAGTTCTTGCCTCCATATTGTCATCGTACCATTCTGTAGTCTGCCCATGCTGCTGTTGCTGCTACTACTGCCTCCATAATGTCGTCGTACCATTCGGTAGTCTTCCCATGCTGCTGCTGTTGCAATCTTTTCTGTCATACCATTCTGTTGCCTCAAAATTCTACTAACTGACATTTGCAATCTTTTCATTGGGCCTGTCTGTGACCTTGAAATTCTACTGACTGACATTTGCAATCTTGTCGGGCCACTCTGTGACCTCCTAATTCTGCTACTACGGTTACTGCCACTTCCACACTCTGTCGTTGTGTCACTGTGTGAGCTCGTAATTCTGCTACTACTGTGACCTCGTAATTCTGTTACTACTACTGCTGCCACTTCCACACTCTGTCATTGTGCCACCCTGTGACCGCGAAATTCTACTGACTGACATTTGCAATCTTTTCATTGGGCCTATCTGTGACTGCGAAATTCTACTGACTGACATTTGATATTTACTCAGTGGGCCTGTGACTGCGAAATTCTACTTACTGACATTTCATATTTGCTCAGTGGGCCTGTGACTGCGAAATTCTAATTACTGTCATTTCATATTTGCTTAGTGAGCCTGTAACATCGAAATTCTACTTACTGACATTTCATATTTGCTTAGTGGGCCTGCTAGTTTAAGCGTGTAATAGAACAGCTTCTGTAAGAAATCTATGTGGAATCAGTGAATTGGTGTAAAAGGAGTACGCTCTTTCATGCTATAGTAGGATCATGGGCCTCTGCACGGTTCTTTAGCTGGCGCTAACATTAACCTGTAAGGCTGAGTTCAGACTTTAGTTATTTGGTCAGTTTTGGCCCCATAACTGCCAAAATACGCAAAGTGTGCAGCGATTCTAAGAGCGACGCCTGTTATCTGCGTGTCATACTGACTCACAGTATTGTTTCACTACCACAGCAGACTCCCTATGCGTGTTACTGCAAGGTACAGTGTTGTACACCACTATACAGGCTCTCTGCAGGCCGGAAGTAGCCGTTTTTTAATGTTATTCACCACAAATTTATTCGGATCGAATCGTTTTGGAAACTTCGGAGAACCAACCGAATCGAATTTTTGAAAAATTCACTCATCTCTATTTATGATCCAATTTAAAATGCTGTCAAGTCCATCTGACAGCATTCTGGAAGGCTTTAACCCTTTCAGTACCGGAGGTTTTTTCGGTCATGCATTTTCGTTTTGCGCTCCCTGCCTTCCAACAGCCATAACTCTTTTATTTTTCTGTTCACATAGCTGTATGAGGGCTTGTTTTTTGCGGGACAAGTTGTACTTTCCAACGCCACCATTTAATATTGCATATGGTGTAGTGGGAAGCGGGAAAAAAAATCCAAATCAGGTGAAATTGCAAAAAAACCGCTATTCCGCTACAGTTCTACGGGTTTCTTATTTACAGCGTTCGATGTGCATTAAAACTGACCCGTTATTTTCATTCTACTGGTCAGTACGAATCCGGCAATACCTAATATGTATAGTTTTTCCTGCGTTTTGATAGTGAAAAAAAATTAGAAAGTTGCCCTTTTTTTTTTTTTTTTTTTCCTTGTCATATCTTGACCCCTATAACTTTTTGGTATTTATGTGTACAGAGCTGTATGGGGGCTCATTTTTTGCGGGACAATCTGAAGATTTTATTGATACCATTCTGGGGTGTGTATGACTTTTTGATCACTTTTTATTTAATTTTTTTTAGAAAAAAAAAGCGACAAAAAACGGCAAATCGCCATTTGGACGCTTTTTTCCGCCACACAATTCGCCGTATTGGATTTTTTTTTTTATATTTTAAAAGTACGGGCGTTTTCGGTCACGGTGATACCCATGATGTCTATATTTAGTGTTATTTAGGTATTTATTTTTTACTTATACGGAAAGGGGGGTGATTTGAACTTTTATATCTTTTTTATTTTTTATATATTTTTTAACATTTTTTTTTAATTTTTTTTTACTATTTGAATGCTCAAATATGAGCTTATATATTGTGGCTTTTTAATTTTCTTTATGAGCAATTATGGATTTACTAGAGGCAGTTAAATCCATCAATTGCTCATTTCTTATCCTGGCCTGCCATCTAGTGGCCAGAATAAGAATTGCACTTTGAAAACTGTAATCCTCACCAGCGAGGATTACAGTTTTCATATGGTGTACAGACACCCCGATTGGCCACACGGGGTGTCTGTACACCACCCGGAAGCGAACGCTTCCGGGTTTAGACGCAACTAGATGCCGTGATCACGTGTGATCACGGCATCTAGTCACCCCGGAAGACGCCGCCGATACAGTAGGTAGCGGCAAGTCTCTGCTGTTAGAAACAGCAGAGACTTGCCGGCCATGACGCCCGCCGCACCCGCGAGCGGGCGCCATGTGCCCGCATCGTACCAGCGCCGTACATGTACGGCGCCGGTACTGTAAGGGTTAATAATAATAATAATAATAATAATAATAATAATACATCTAGTAATATGTTTTAATGCAGCATGCATTAAATTGTATACACTAATGTAACTATAACTGCTGATGCATTGCTTATCACTGCCTCTCATCTCCCCTGCATTTCAGTCTGCCTCTCATTTTCCTGCATATGATGTCTAATAGTAACCAATCACAGCACAGCTTTCATCTTACTACAGCAGTTCTAAATTTGCCTCTCTCCGTGTGTCAGAAAATAAGGTCCTTTGTGATTCAGAGTGGTAATAAGAGACTGCAGAGAGGTAAGCTGCAGACTGTTGGGGCATGATGGTAGTTGTAGTTTTGCAACAGCGAGAGAGCCACAAGTTGGTAAACATAGTATTGTAAGAAGCAGTGTAGTAAAATAAAAAAATTGCTGTGATTGATTGATATGTGTAAATATGAAACTTTCTGTGATTGGTTGTTTTGTGCAACATACAGTTTGTCTTTTGGAAAGCATTTGTAGGGAGATGAGAGGCAGAATGAGAAGCAGTGCCTCAGCAATTACAGTTACATTAGTGTATAAAATGCACGCTGCATCATTGGTTGCCATGGACAACAGTTTGTCTTTTAGACACATGTAGGGAGATTACCACTCTGAATAACAAAGGACCTTATTTTCTGACAACACACAGGGAGAGGCAGATTGAGAACCGCTGTAGTAAAATGAGAGTTGTGCTGTGATTGGTTGCCATGGGCAATTTTTTAAATTGGTCTTTATTAAAAATATAGTGTCCATTTTTCTGTACAGAGCTAACATGCTCTAGTAGAACCCTTTGGATTTTCTGCATTTTCCGTCAGACCAGGAGCTGACGGACACCTTATCTCTGCTCTCTGACCTCCTAAACACTCATTATAGCTCAGTTCTTATCTTACTGAAAAGACTGTGGCTTAAATAAGTGTTTATGACCTCTCAGTAGTTTAGAGATAAGGTTTATTAGATGAAATAAGTATCATACAATCATTAAAAAAAATTGCCTCCGAAGGTGTACATAGCCTTTAAGATTTACAGTTTAGTAAAAAAACTGCCCAAGTAATACGTTTCCAAAGACTTTCAAAGCTGTCGGGTTGAGTACCAGTATTTTTCTTAGAGTTGGGCAATGGGCTAATAATTTAACTCTTCATGATTCCTTCAGTTCTATTACTCTCAGTCTATTACAATGCAGAGAGTCTGAGGATGACCTTGTGAAAGGCCAGTTACTTAGTTATTCCTTACCTCATTGTTGAGCCTGCTAAGCAGTGGTTCAGTAGCTGGACATTTGAGCTGCTTTCTTTAGAGAGAAATGTATACTTTAAAAGGAACATTTTTAGCTTTAAGGCTTTGTGTTAAACTGCAGCAAGCTCGGATAAAAGCATCCCTTCTGGATAATCTCATAGATGGATAAACTCTGATAGTATTTACCATGACATCTCAGTACATGAAAGAAGACTCTAGTAACATGATTTCACAGGGCTATGAATTACCACAGCATGCTCTAAATCTTAACTTAACAGATGGCTTTGGGTCATGTGGAATAACTCCGCCAGATCTCCTATTGCCCTTAAGAAAAGGAGGATTACGAATCTCTGAATGTAAACATGTTGGAGTTGGAAACCAGAACTGTCTAATTCGTGTTTGTCCTTGCTAACACTAAGTAATATTGCAATAAAAGTGACTACTTAGTAACACAATAAGCTGCGGGATCTGTCACTGCTGTATGCGGCTGCGAGAGTGTTAGTGTGGCTCAAAGGTCACATAAAATATGAAGGCAGAATTACAGTTGCATATCGTCAAACAGGCTCAAGCAAGGCTTGGCTTACAATACAGCAATGACTTACAAGTGTCCTAGTTTTCTAAGGAGAGACCCTTTTCTGTCCAAAATCTAGCTGTCAAACTTAATATCTATTCCCCAGAAGTGTAAAGCTGGATGAACTGAAAGGAGAACTTATATTAGAATAGTTTATGGAGCATGTAAGATTCAGACGTTCAATGTGGATTTAGCTTTATGATGTCCTGTGGCTCTCCTTCAGTTATATGGTTTGTCTCAATAACACCCAGCTAGTGTTGAATGAATCGATGCATGCAAAGTGGAATTTGATCCTAATTTTAGGAAAAATTTCATTTATCACAAATCCAAATTTCCTGGGAACAAATTGCACGTCTTCAATCTCGTTGTCACCTGGTTCTTCAAGTCTTTCACTTAACTGCAAGAGCTGTCGAAATGTCCAGAAAACTATGCATGCACTTTAGCCACTCTTACCGTGCAAAATACGCCCTCCTTGAGCTGCAAAGGCAAAATGATCTTCCTTAACATAGCCTGATATATACTCCACGCTCCTTATGTTAGACCACCTGTACAAGCAGAGGAAGGCAGCCGCTGTGACCGACAGGGTTGCCAACCGTCCGTAAATTTACGGACAGTCCGCAAAAAAGCGTTGCTTTTCTCTGCCGTCCGTAGCGTCCGGCAGAAAAAAGCAGCGTCCGTGAATTTCACTGGTGAAAACCCGATACCCGCCGATTCGCCGAAGTCTGTACTGCGTACGCAATTAGTACGCATACAGACTTCGGGCAATAAAGTTCCGGCCGCTCTCTGACGCTCTGAGAGGGCGGGCCGGCGGAGGAGCTGCGCTGCGCCGCGCCGCGCCACAAGCATGCAAGGCTTAGTTCTAATTAACATACCAATGCCTGCCAGTGGACGTGGAGTCGTGGAGACAGGGGCCGGACCGGGCGGTGAGTGGCATGCGGACGACTGGAGAGGCACATGCGGGCCGGGTGGTGCACTGCCCAGGAGCAGGCAAGGCAACTGGGGGGCCAGCCAGCCCAGCCCCAGCCGCAGATAACACAAGGCCAAGAGGGGGAGGGTGGAGGAGTGGGGAACAGTGGGCTGCTGTGAGGTCTGATGGGGACACAGTGGGCTGCTCTGAGGTCTGATGGGGGCACAGTGGGCTGCTCTGAGGTCTGATGGGGGCACAGTGGGCTGCTCTGAGGTCTGATGGGGGCACGATAAGCTGATTTGAGGTCTGATGGGGGCACAATGGGCTGCTCTGAGGTCTGATGGGGACACAGTGGTCTGCTCTGAGGTCTGATGGGGGCACAGTGGGCTGCTCTGAGGTCTGATGGGGGCACAGTGGGCTGCTCTGAGGTCTGATGGGGGCACAGTGGGCTGCTCTGAGGTCTGATGGGGGCACAGTGGGCTGCTCTGAGGTCTGATGGGGGCACAGTGGGCTGCTCTGAGGTCTGATGGGGGCACAGTGGGCTGCTCTGAGGTCTGATGGGGGCACAGTGGGCTGCTCTGAGGTCTGATGGGGGCACGATAAGCTGATTTGAGGTCTGATGGGGGCACAATGGGCTGATCTGAGGTCTGATGGGGACACAATGGGCTGATCTGAGGTCTGATGGGGGCACAGTGGGCTGCTCTGAGGTCTGATGGGGGCACAGTGGGCTGCTCTGAGGTCTGATGGGGGCACAGTGGGCTGCTCTGAGGTCTGATGGGGGCACAGTGGGCTGCTCTGAGGTCTGATGGGGGCACAGTGGGCTGCTCTGAGGTCTGATGGGGGCACAGTGGGCTGCTTTGAGGTCTGATGGGGGCACGATAAGCTGATTTGAGGTCTGATGGGGGCACAATGGGCTGATCTGAGGTCTGATGGGGACACAATGGGCTGATCTGAGGTCCGATGGGGGCACAGTGGGCTGCTCTGAGGTCTGATGGGGGCACAGTGGGCTGCTCTGAGGTCTGATGGGGGCACAGTGGGCTGCTCTGAGGTCTGATGGGGGCACAGTGGGCTGCTCTGAGGTCTGATGGGGGCACAGTGGGCTGCTCTGAGGTCTGATGGGGGCACAGTGGGCTGCTCTGAGGTCTGATGGGGGCACAGTGGGCTGCTCTGAGGTCTGATGGGGGCACAGTGGGCTGCTCTGAGGTCTGATGGGGGCACGATAAGCTGATTTGAGGTCTGATGGGGGCACAATGGGCTGATCTGAGGTCTGATGGGGACACAATGGGCTGATCTGAGGTCTGATGGGGGCACAGTGGGCTGCTCTGAGGTCTGATGGGGGCACAGTGGGCTGCTCTGAGGTCTGATGGGGGCACAGTGGGCTGCTCTGAGGTCTGATGGGGGCACGATAAGCTGATTTGAGGTCTGATGGGGGCACAATGGGCTGATCTGAGGTCTGATGGGGACACAATGGGCTGATCTGAGGTCTGATGGGGGCACAGTGGGCTGATCTGAGGTCTGATGGGGGCACAGTGGGCTGCTCTGAGGTCTGATGGGGGCACAGTGGGCTGCTCTGAGGTCTGATGGGGGCACAATGGGCTGATTTGAGGTCTGATGGGGGCACAATGGGCTGATTTGAGGTCTGATGGGGACACAATGGGCTGCTCTGAGGTCTGATGGGGGCACAATGGGCTGCTCTGAGGTCTGATGGGGGCACAATGGGCTGATCTGAGGTCTGATGGGGGCACAGTGGGCTGCTCTGAGGTCTGATGGAAGCACAGTGGGCTGCTCTGAGGTCTGATGGGGACACAATAAGATGATCTGAGGTCTGTTGAGGGCACAGTGGGCTGATCTGAGGACCATTACAGCGGGTCCTTATTATTTCTGGGAGCACTACTGGAGGCACTATGGGAAAAATGATTTTTATTATGGGGAACTATTACTACTACCAGGGGTACTATTGGGGGTGTTACTATTATTAGTACAATATGGAGGGCATTACTGCTAAAAGAGCTACTTGTGGAGCATTATCACTATTGGGGCACTATTACTAATGAGGGCACTCTGGGAGAGAATTATTACTATCAGTGGGGAGCACTGTAACTATATGGGGTCCTACCTATATGGCACTGTTATATCTACAGTATAGTATTTGGGAACATTGGGGAGAACAGTGGGCGCAGTATTTTGGGTAGCAGCAGGATAACAGAAAAATGGGTAATCTATGATGTCTTTGTGGCAAACTCTACAGAGAGAAGATGGGGCTGAAAGAAGTGTCATGGCGGTGTGGGCCAAATAGAGAAGTTGAGAAAAGAGAACATCTACATCAGGGAGACGTCACTGGTTTTAAGAGGTATGTGGTGCTGTATCATCTTGTACGTTTCGTATTGGCGAATCTAATGTCCATCAAATATGTGTTGCCTATTTCTTCAGCAAGGTCTTGCCGGTATATGGTATGTTACTGCTGCAGCCAATCACCAATCAGTGAGCTAATGCTGAGGACTGGCTGCAGTGGATACATGCCATACACCTGCAAATCAGTGTGCAGAACACCAACATTGTGACACTTGCCCGTTACGTCCCTGTCAGTCTTTGTTTATATGGCAGCAGCAATGATGCCAGAAAGTCCAGCGTGTAACAGGCATCATCAGTGCAGCCATATAACCAAAGCACTCAATGGCAGGGATGTAACAGCTGAAAACTGTTGATTTCTTTTCCATATGCCATATTTTATTTTTAACTACTGAACAATCCTCTTTATTCTGGGGGCGTGTCCTCTAAAAAGGGGGTGTGGCATATGTCCGTAAAAATTTTGGGCCGTCCGTAAATTTTGGTTCAGTTGTCCAGAAAAATTTGAAAGGAAGGTTGGCAACCCTGGTGACCGATGACACGAGCCGTTTGCTAAGGCCCTTTGAGGAGGCTACTTTATTTGTCAGTCGGCAGAACTACAGGACGAATAATGTCATTCCACCCCTTCACGTCCTAGAGGGGATGCTGACAAATGTGATTGGCGAGGGGACAGAAGAAGTCCCTTGAATAAATGGCCAGATACATGCTGTCATGTTTGTGTAGTGACAGCTGCATTGTCAGGAGTCGGCAGAGGGATGACTACTGGCTATCCACACTGTTAGACCCCTCACTATATAAAAAATGGGGGCATATTTTAGATCTTCTGAGATGGATGCAAAATGGTCTACTGTAGAGACACTCATGCTCCATTGCCATGACTGGTGTGGAAAATGGGGGGGGGGAGCCCCAGAGGCAGCACCAGCTTCATATACAGCAACTTCAATTTGGAGTCTCTGATGAGCAGTTTTCTTCAACCACCTACTGAAGAAACCAGCAGGTGGTGGCATACTTGGACTGCACTCTGTTACCCATGATCCAAGATGCCCTGGACTACTGGGAAACTTGAATAGATCATTCTGCCACTAATGATCACACTTTAGTGTGCTGCCACCCCGAAATATTCTGCAAAATGGGCCGTTACTTATTGCCACTTGCTGCTGCCACCATTCTGATACTGCCACCCGCCTGATACTACCTACCTGCTGTCTCTACTTCCATTCCTACAATTGGGCTTCTTGGCCTACTGATATGTACATGTTACATTTGTAAAAGGATATGCATACCACTGGGCCTTGCCTATCACACTGTTGTTGTTGGGTTCTGCTACTACTGTGATCTGCCATCATCTTGTGTTGTATGCCATTGCTGTTGCCCCCCCCACACACACACTCTGGGGTAACTATTTTTACTGTCACTGCTACTGCCACCTTCTCCCCACTCTGTCATGGAGCCACTATTGTCCCTTTTACTGCCACTGATGTTGGTCCCAATCCCACTCTGTTATGGGGCCATTGTTGTCCCTGTTATTGCCACTGCTGTTGGCCCCCATCCCCACACTGTCATGAGGCCACTATTGTCCCTTTTACTGCCACTGCTGTTGGCCCATATCCTTACTCTTTTATGGGGCCACTATTGTCCCTGTTTGTGTTAACATCACATGTTTTTTTTTCCATTTTTCTGATCCGTCAGAAGAACAGAAAAAAAGGGATCGCATATTTTGAGCATCTATAAGGCTTCTTTCAAGTGGTCAGTATTTGATCAGTATTTGTAAGCCAAAAGCAAGAGTGGGTCCAAAACACAGAAGAGTTGCAAATATTTCCATTAAATGTTATCTCTGTTTTGGCTTACAAATAATGAGCAAATACTGACCGTGTGGAAGAAGCCATTAAAGCCCTGCATTAAGGACCTTTTTCCCTTCCAGAAAAAAGTGATTTCAGACATATATGGCCAAAACAGATGCAAACTGAGCATAAGACCTCTTTCACACAGTCAGTATTTGATGAGAATTTGTAAGCCAAAAGCAGGAGTGAGTTCAAAACACATATGAGATACAAATATTTTACATTTACATAATTATATTTTATCTCTGTTTTGGACCCACTCCTGTTTTTGGCTTACAAATACTGATTTAACATACTGACCAAATACTGACCATGTGAAATAGACCATTAAAGTCCTACATGCAGGACTTTTATTCAGGGCTCCAGATGGCGACCAAAATGGTCGCAAATGCGACTTAGATTTTACAAATGGCGACAAGACTTTTTAGTCTTGTCGCCATTTGCGCCTGGAACCGACCGCATTTACTGATGCTAGGCTGCGCTACTGCGCAGTGCCTAGTATCAGAGAACATGGAGCAGATAAAATTAAAAAAAATCTCTTACCTGTCCTGCGCCGCGGCTCCGCTCCGGGTCCGGTGCTCCTCTGTCTTTCTGGGCGGCTCTGCACTGTCCTGACGGCGTACAGCGTCAGGACGTAGTGTGCGCACTCTGACCTGATGCTGCACGGTGATAGTGCAGCGCTGGGAGGACAAAGGAGCGCAGGACAGGTAAGAGATTTTTTTTTTTTATTCTGATGGGGGCACAGTTGGCTGATCTAAGGTGTGATGGGGCCACAATGGGCTGATCTGAGATCTGAGGTCTGATGGGGCCACAGTGGGCCGATCTAAGGTCTGATGGGGCCACAATGGGCTGATCTAAGGTCTGATGGGGCCACAATGGGCTGATCTGAGGTCTGATGGGGCCACAATGGGCTGATCTAAGGTCTGATGGTGGCACAGTGGGCTGATCTAAGGTCTGATGGGGCTACAATGTGCTGATCTGAGGTCCGATGGGGCCACAATGGGCTGATCTGAGGTCCGATGGGGCCACAATGAGCTGATCTGAGGTCTGATGGGGGCACAGTGGGCTGATCTGAGGTCTGATGGGGGCACAGTGGGCTGATCTGAGGTTTGATGAGGCCACAATGAGCTGATCTGAGGTCTGATGGGGCACAGTGGGCTGATCTGAGGTCTAATGGGGCCACAGTGGGCTGATCTGAGGTCTGATGGGGCCACAATGAGCTGATCCGAGGTCTGATGGGGGCACAGTAGGCTGATCCAACTATAATAATCATTGGTGGCAGTGGCCACAGGGTCCCCTCACCCTCTTCATTGGTGGTTCAGTGGCAGTTCCGATCAGAGCCCAGCAATGTATTCGCGGAGCTCCGATCGGTTACCATGGCAACCAGGACGCTACTGAAGTCCTGGCTGCCATGGTAAGCTCCCTGCTGCCCTGTGCACAAAGCCCAGGGCAGCAGGGAGAGTGTAAAGTCCTATTCATCCTGAACACACGCCGGGTGGCATCCGTGGTATTGCAGATCCGTATTTTTGTGGATCCACAATACTACGGCCGTCTGAATGGCCCCTTAATCAGCCCCTTTCCCAATATACTATAAAATATATTAATAAATATCCGAAAAGTCCAAACTATTAAAATATAAAAAAAATCTCCTATACGGTGAACATGTAAAAGAAAAAAAAACCCAAAACCTCACAATTCGCCATTTTTTAGTCACCTTGTCCCGCCAAAAAAATAGGATAGGACAATTCTATTAATGGCCAGACATTCCATCTCCTCCAAGTCTTTTTTTTTTTAAATTATAATTATATGTATTTAAATTTGGCGCCTAAAAATTTTATTTGGTTCCTAAATTTTTCAGTTCAGGAGCCAATGGCTCCTAGGTATTTTTTTTAGTCTGGAGCACTGTTATTCCTTGTTAAAAAAACGGATTTCAGATGGAAATGGGTAAAATAGATGCAAATTGTGCATAAGCCCTCTTTTTCACACAGTCAGCATTTTGCATCAGTATTTGTAAGCAGGGATGGGTCCAAAACATTTAAGAAATGTAAATATTTCTATCACATTTTATCTTTGTTTTGGACCCACTCCTGTGTTTGGCTTACAAATACTGGTCAAATAGTGCTGAAAAATACTGACCATCTTAATTAGACTAAATTGATGAAAATCAAAGTAAGTCAACGGTGTCTGAAAAAATCGGATCAGGCGCCCATTGACTTACAATTATGGATCCGGCTAAAACTGAGCCAGGGTGTATTAAATAGAACTGATCCTTTTAATTCAGGTTATGAGATCCTCTGCCAGATTTCAAAGCCTGAATTAAAAATGCCGATATGAAAATAGTCTAATAGTATTGGCATTACCAGAATGAAGAGAAACCAACACCTTGGTTTTTGAATTAGTCCTTGGAAACAATGAAACATCAGAAGGAGTATTGTCCCAGGCAGTTGTTGGGACCTGAACGCCCAATATTGACCCTTTTAATAGGGAGATTCCCTTAGGGACTGGTTATGAATTGTAAATATGGACTGTACAGTGCCTTGAGAATGTCGTCACCCCCCTGATGTTTTTGTGTTTTGTGGCATTACACTCTGGGATTAAAATTGATTTTTTTGTACCATTTCATTTACACAACATGCCTACCATTTTGAAGGTGACACAAACAATAATTAGGACAAAAAGCAGAGAACTTTAATGTACATAAGTGTTCAACTCCTGAAAGTCAATACAGCTTTTGCTGCAGTTACAGATGCAAGTAACTTGAGGTATGTCAGTATTAGCTTAGCCTGAGGTCTGGGCTTTGAATTGTCCTGTATTTACTGCTATGCATCTTTCCTTAAGTCCTGGTCACTTTACACATCCCTGCTGATAAAAAGCATCCTCACAACATGATGCTGTTACCGTTGTGCTTCATTATGGTTATGGTCTTCATGTGGCTGCTATAAAACATATCTCTAAACACTTAACAGTGCAGCAAGTCCATGAGAAGCCGTGCAGAGGATGGGAGTGGTAGTGGTCCCAATGAGGTATTGTGTAATGGTATACTCCCTCAGGCCGTTGCTCCCTGGGGATCAGTGCAGCGGAATGGAGGTATAAAAAATCAGGCCAGAAGTAAAAGTATAACAGTCTCTCTTTACCTGGTGCAAAATATAACTTGAGGCACATCCAGCAGTATTGAGTACAAAATGCAGTTTCTAGCATCAGATGAGGAGGTTTGGTGGCTGGTTGTGTGACAACTTAATCGCACTAACAGGCATTTGTAGATATAGGTGTCCACTGTGTGATACAGACATGGACAAATCTGTGGAATAACAGCACAATAAAAGTTTGTCTGCTTGAATGTGTAGTCGTTCTTTATTGATCAAGTTAATATTCAATTGTGGCAAAGATAAAGTGTGTGAACGTTTTCGGCATATAGCCTTCGTCAGACACTAGTAGAAAAATAATGCAAACAAAGGAGTCATGTATGGTTTAAAAAAATAACGCATATCAGAACAAGTACATAGATGGCCGCAACAGGATTTACAAAATAGACAATAAGAGCTCATTGTCCTCTTACAGGTACAGACAATATTATAAATTAGACAGAACTCGAGTCAATAAGACTCCTTGTACATACAACATGAGGCATATAATATATAGAACGAGTAATCAGTTAGTTTGATAAGACTGCAGTATAGACTAGATATAGGTCCAGTGCATATAATCGGATCCAGGTTCAGTGCATATTGCCCAAGCGAGACGGTTAGATGTGCGGAACTAAACAGGTGAAGCTGAATGGAGGCCAAATTATGGGTTAATTAAGGAAGTCAAAGTAACATAGTAACATAGTTTATAAGGCCGAAAAAAAGACATCTGTCCATCCAGTTCGACCTGTTTTCCTACAAGTTGATCCAGAGGAAGGCAAAAAACCCCTCTGCGGTAGAAGCCAATTTTCCTCACTTTAGGGGAAAAAATTCCTTCCCGACTCCAATCAGGCAATCAGAATTACTACCTGGATCAACAACAACCCATATCTAGTAACTATAACCTGTAATATTATTACCCTCCAGAAATACATCCAGGCCCCTCTTGAACTCTTTTAGTGAACTTACCATCACCACCTCCTCAGGCAGAGAGTTCCATAGTCTCACTGCTCTTACCGTAAAGAATCCTCTTCTATTTTTGTGAACAAACCTTCTTTCCTCCAGGCGCAGAGGATGTCCCCTCGTCATGGTCACTGTCCTTGGGATAAAGAGATCATGGGAGAGATCTCTGTACTGACCCCTGATATATTTATACATAGTTATTAGATCTCCCCTCAGTCGTCTTTTTTCTAAAGTGAATAACCCTAATTTTGATAATCTTTCTGGGTACTGTAGTCCACCCATTCCAGCTATGACTTTAGTTGCCCTCCTCTGAACCCTCTCCAGCTCTGCTATGTCTGCCTTGTTCACAGGAGCCCAGAACTGTACACAGTACTCCATGTGCGGTCTGACTAGTGATTTGTAAAGTGGCAGGACTATGTTCTCATCACGGGCATCTATGCCCCTTTTGATGCAACCCATTATCTTATTGGCCTTGGCAGCAGCTGTCTGACACTGGTTTCTGCAGCTTAGTTTGCTGTTCACTAAAATTCCTAGGTCCTTTTCCATGTCAGAGTTACCCAATGTTTTACCATTTAGTATGTACTGGTGACTTGCATTATTCCTTCCCATATGCATAACCTTACATTTGTCAGTGTTAAACCTCATCTGCCACTTCTCTGCCCAAGCCTCCAGTCTATCCAGATCCATCTGTAGCAGTGTACTGTCCTCTTCTGTGTTAATTACTTTACACAGTTTAGTGTCATCTGCAAAAATTGATATTTTACTGTGCAAGCCTTCTACAAGATCATTAATAAATATATTGAAGAGAATAGGGCCCAATACTGACCCCTGTGGTACCCCACTAGTTACAGTGACCCAATCTGAGTATGTACCATTAATAACCACCCTCTGTTTTCTATCACTGAGCCATTTACTTACCCACATACAGACATTTTCTCCAAGGCCAAGCATTCTCATTTTATATACTAACCTTTTATGTGGTACAGTGTCAAATGCTTTGGAGAAGTCCAGATATACGACATCCATTGATTCCCCGCGGTCAAGTCTAGAACTTACCTCCTCATAGAAACTGATTAAATTGGTTTGACACGACCGATCCCTCATGAAGCCATGCTGATATGGAGTTATTTGCTTATTTTCATTGAGGTACTCCAAGATAGCATCTCTTAGAAAACCCTCAAACAGTTTACCCACTACAGATGTTAAACTTACCGGCCTATAGTTCCCGGGCTCTGTTTTTGGACCCTTTTTGAATATTGGCACCACATTTGCTATGCGCCAATCCTGTGGAACACTCCCTGTCAGTATAGAGTCCTTAAATATTAAGTATAAGGGTCTGGCAATGACATTACTTAATTCTCTTAGGATACGTGGGTGTATGCCATCCGGTCCTGGCGATTTGTCTATTTTAATCTTTTTAAGACGCCCCAGTACTTCTTCCTGGGTCAGACAGGACACTTTTAAAGGGGAATTCACTTTTATATTCTGCATTTCATCTGACAGTTTATTTTCCTCAGTGAATACAGTGGAGAAAAAAATATTTAAGAGTTTTGCTTTCTCCTCATCGCTCTCTGCTACTCCCCCCTCATTACTCTGTAAGGGGCCGACACCTTCAGATTTATACTTTTTAGTATTTATATAATTGAAGAACATTTTAGGGTTAGTTTTACTCTCTTTAGCAATTAGTCTTTCAGTCTCTAGTTTAGCTGCTTTTATTTGTCTTTTACAAATTCTATTTTTTTCCTTATAGTTTTTCAATGCTTCCTCGCTCCCCTCCTGTTTTAGTGATTTAAATGCTTTCTTTTTGTCATTTATTGCTTTTTTTACAGTTCTATTTATCCACATTGGTTTTTTCTTGTTTCTTATCATTTTATTCCTATACGGTATGTACCTCTCACAATTAGATATTAGGATGCTTTTAAAAATATCCCATTTTGTGGCTGTATTTTTATTTTCGAGGATTTTGTCCCAGTTAGTTAGACCTATGGCCTCTCTTAGATGGCTAAATTTTGCATTTTTGAAGTTTGGTATTTTTGTTCCTCCCTGAAGAAATGCTTTTTTTAATGACAATTTAAAGGTTATTATTTTATGGTCACTGTTACCCAGGTGTCCCCCAACCTGCACATCTGTTGTTCTGTCAGGTCTATTGGTTAATACTAAGTCCAGTATGGCCGTCCCTCTAGTCGGGTCCTGAACCAGTTGGGAAAGGTAATTGTCTTTGGTTATTGCCAAGAACCTGTTTCCTTTATGAGATATACAGGTTTCAGTTTCCCAGTCTATATCTGGGTAGTTGAAGTCCCCCATAATAACAACCTCATTCTGATTTGCCGCCTCGTCTATTTCATTTAGAAGTCGATTTTCTGTGGCCTCTGATATATTAGGTGGTTTATAATAAACTCCTATTAGTATTTTATTATTGTTTTTGGCTCCATTTATTTCTACCCACAGTGACTCCACATCTTCATGTCCCTCACTTATATCTTCCCGGATTGTGGGCTTTAGACAGGACTTTACATAAAGGCAGACCCCTCCCCCTCGCCGGTTTTGACGATCCTTTCTAAAAAGATTGTAACCCTGTACATTAACTGCCCAGTCATAGCTATCATCCAGCCATGTCTCAGTTATTCCCACTATGTCATAGTCCTCCTCACACATCACTAATTCCAGTTCACCAATTTTATTAGTTAGGCTTCTGGCATTAGTGTACATACAATTAGGAGGTCTATGTATATTTTTTACCCCGTTTGTCAATTTACTATTACTTATGAAATGAATATCCGGGGTTCTTGGGTTACTTTGGTTGTTGTTTTGCACAGTCTTCTCCCTACATTCCTTACTAACCCCAGCCCCCACTAACCCCCCACTTTTCCTTCCTATGACCCACTCTCTATCTACACTATCTACCCCCTTATTAGTATGGGCACCCACCCTCCCCCCAGATCCTAGTTTAAAAGCTCCTCCAGCCGTCTAACCATTTTTTCCCCCAGGGCAGTTGCACCCTCCCCATTAAGGTGCAGCCCGTCCCTACTGTAGAGTCTGTAGCCGACAGAGAAGTCGGCCCAGTTCTCCATGAACCCAAACCCTTCCTTCCTGCACCAGCCTCTGAGCCACTTATTTAACTCCCTAATCTCCCGTTGTCTCTCTAGTGACGCTCGTGGCACTGGTAGTATTTCTGAAAACACTACCTTGGAGGTCCTGGACTTTAGCTTCTCACCTAGTTCCCTAAAATCATTTTTAAGGACCTTCCATCTCCCCCTGACTTTGTCATTGGTGCCAACGTGTACCATGACCGCCGGGTCTTCCCCAGCCCCACCCAGCAATCTGTCAATCCGGTCCGCAATATGCCGAACCCGAGCACCCGGGAGACAACACACTGTTCGGCATTCACGGTCTCGGCGACAGATGACCCTGTCTGTCCTCCTAATAATAGAGTCCCCTACCACCAGTATCTGTCTGTCCTTTGCTGCTCTCCTTTTCCCATCCTTCCTGCAGCGGTCATCCTCCTGGTTTCTAGGAGAAACGGCCTGCTGCAGTGTCGCTGGTCCTGGGCTTTCATCCCTAATATCAGCCAAACAGGCATATTTACTAGGGCGTTCCAGCTCAGGACTAGCCTCCCTGGCACTTTTCCCTCTACCCCTTCTTACTACATTTACCCAGCTGCTGACCTGATAGTCCTGCTCTTGCCCATCTCCATCCTCCTCCTCTTCACTGACCCCAGCCAGTGCCTGCACTGTGAGGTCTAAGCCTCTCTCCAGGTGTTCAATGCCCCTAAGTATGCCAAGCTGCTTATTTAGATCCAAGATCTGGGCTTCCAAATATGCAACGTGATTGCATCTAGTGCAAATGTATTCACCCTCGAATGGCTCTTCAAGGCATGCATACATTGCACAGGACACACACTTAGTAGCATTGTCCATGGAGCACCTGCTAGATGGGGATATACAGTACAGTACAGAAAAACAGTAAATATGTGATAAGATGCGGTTTTGCTGTAGTTAAAGGACCAGCTCAGATCAAGTTACCAACAAACAAGGAAAATCCCTCCAACCTTACTTTTTCCTCCTTGTCTTAAACTCCGGTTCTTTAAACTCCACTTATACACAGCCCACTTACACAGCAAGCTCAATGTCAGAGCAAGCTCTAGAAGAGTTAGCTATGTAATTTATAGCACCTGGGATCAGAAACCACTCCCCTTCACCAGGTACACAGCAGAGAAAAAAAAAGGGTTTAAATGTTAGAACCAAATGCAAGCACTAAACAAACAAGGACTTTTCCAATAAACTATAGACAGTTATTTGCAGTCACTCCAACCAAATCACACTCAGTACCAGCACTCCTGTTCTTTAAACTCCACTTATACACAGCCCACTTACACAGCAAGCTCAATGTCAGAGCTTACCTAGTAACTTACCTAGGCCGCAAATGGAGGGAGTATGAAGAAGAAGTACAAGGTAGGAGAATGCAGTGGCTCCAAGGAGTAGGAGGTCTATCACCTAAGGAGGAAATGCGCCCTAGTAAAGCAGGTAGCCACCTGCTTAAATGTACGCCGCGTGCCATGCTTCCAGACCAGAAGGCAGTCGGCAAATGGAACGCATATGCGTTCCACGCTGGGACGCGCAACCAAGAAGCAGAGGACCGGGAAGGGAAAATAGAGCGTAGAGGCAGTGAATGAAGCAAAAGAAGGGGGAGGAGAGACAAGAGAAAAGTGAATAAGATGATAAAGGACCTCAATGTATAAAGAACCATAATGAATGATGGATAGCCATAAGAAATATACAGTAAAAGGGGGGTGAAAAAGGGGGAAGGGGATAACAAAAGAGGGAGGTAAGACAAGAAAAATGAAAGTAAATGAAAATAAAAAATTTTCAGGAATGTTCCTCTGAAGTCACATTTCTCTTCAGCACCAGAAACTACTGACATCAGTCCAACACAACCTCCTCTGATTTCAATATAAGCCTTAGGTCTACGTAATAAAAGCAACTATCTTCCACCACATAACCGCTCAGCAGTAGAAACCTTTATCAGTCTGGTCAAAAGGGATGTAGATGGGTTACAGAAGGAACTGGCTAAAAGAAAATATAAGTACAGTACAGCGTCAGGACATAGTGCGCGCACTCTGACCTGATGCTGCACGCAGTCAGGTGGTAGTGCAGCGTCGGGAGGACAAAGCAGAACTGGACCCGGAGCGGAGCCGCGGCGCAGGACAGGTAAGAGATTTTTTTATTTTATTCTGATGGGGGCACAGTGGGCTGATCTAAGGTCTGATGGGGCCACAATGGGCTGATCTGAGGTCTGATGGGGGCACAGTGGGCTGATCTAAGGTCTGATGGGGCCACAATGGGCTGATCTAAGGTCTGATGGGGCCACAATGGGCTGATCTGAGGTCTGATGGGGCCACAATGGGCTGATCTAAGGTCTGATGGGGGCACAGTGGGCTGATCTAAGGTCTGATGGGGCCACAATGGGCTGATCTGAGGTCCGATGGGGCCACAATGGACTGATCTGAGGTTCGATGGGGCCACAATGGGCTAATCTGAGGTCTAATGGGGCCACAGTGGGCTGATCTGAGGTCTGATGGGGCCACAATGAGCTTATCCGAGGTCTGATGGGGGCACAGTAGGCTGATCCAACTATAATAATCATTGGTGGCAGTGGCCACAGGGTCCCCTCACCCTCTTCATGAGGGGACCCTGTACTAGTACTACAGTACTAATCTTAGTCCACCAGAACGCCAAGCATTACATTCCCTTAGACACAACAAACAACTAATAATTAAGTCAGCAGATAAAGGTGCACACTTACCGGCTAACAGCGATTGCTGTAGATTTCATTGGCGCTATTCCTTCTCTGTTCTTCTTCTCTTAGCAGCAACAGTGTCTGAAGAAGGCCACTCGGCCGAAACGTCACATGTTGTATGGTGCCACAATAACAATAAAAGTATGATCAAGATTTCAACTTAAAAAGAAACTGGAGTTTTCTCTTATTGCCTATATTGTGGGGTGGGAACCCTACTCCAGTTTATACATTCAGAGTGCAACAAGTCATCACATCATATGCTCATTATGCATGGAATTATTGGAGGTCGTACTAACAAAACATTTTTTTATGTTCCATGATGACTTCTATTTGCAAAAGCAAGGTACGGCAACGGGATCAAACGTAGCCCGCCTTATGCGAATTGCTTAATGGCCAAGTTTGAGAGCACGTTCCTTTACTCACACACATTGTTCATATCTCATGTAGTTCTATGGAAACGATACATTGATGATGTATTTTGCATTTGCCGTGGCCCACAAGAACTACTACTGACTTTCCATAACTTGTTGAATTCCTTTGATCCATCACTCCAATTTACTCTACACTATGACAATACGACCATTAACTTTCTTGACACATTAGGCTACTTTCACACTAGCGTTTTAAAATTCCGGTATTGAGTTCCGTCATAGGGGCTCAATACCAGAATAAAACGCTTCAGTTTTGTCCCCATTCATTGTCAATGGGGACAAAACTGAACTGAAGACAACGGAATGCTCCTGAAAGCATTCTGTTCCGTCTTCAGACCGGAGAACAAACCGCAGCATGCTGCGGTTTGCTCTCCGGTCCAGGCATCCGCACCAAGACGGATCCGGAATGACCCCCCAATGCAAGACAATGGGGGCGGATCCGTCTGGTGTGACCACAATGGTAACCGGATCCGCCCTCCATTGACTTTCAATGGAGTTCATGACGGATCCGGCTACACATACACACATACAGACATAGACATACACATAAACATACACACACATATAGACATACAAATACACATACATTCTTACATGCTCCCCGACAGGTCTTCAGAGCGGCGTAGGAACAGGTCGGTGCGCACAGATGACGATTCCACCAGGCGCCCAGCAGAGGGCGCTGTGGGGAATCGTCACCTATGCGAGCCGTCCTGCTCTTCCAGCGCTCCGAAGACCTGCCGGGAGCATGTAAGTATGTATGTGTGTTTGTTTGTCTATATGTGTGTGTATGTATGTACTGTGTGACATGTGTGGGGCCGGAGCACGGTTCCGTCTCCACACATGTCGCTGCGGCAGTCCTGATCCGGCAGCACCCTTCACCTGCCGGATCAGGCCTGCCGCTAATGTGAAAGTAGCCTTAGTCACAAAAGACGGATCAGGGAAGCTGATAACAGACCTCTACAGGAAACCGACTGACAGAATCAATTTGTTACACTACAGCAGCTTTCAACCCCCACCATAAAAATACATTAATTACTCTAACCGGTAATCCGTTTTCCATTAGCCCATGACAGCACCTGCGAGAGATCCTCCCCCATTCCGACACGAATCAGGAACTTCCCAGATCTTTAAGAAGGCCTTCGCTACTCCATCATCCAGTCTGTGCCAAGATTTCTGGAACTGCCAAACACCTATATATACACTGAACTTAACGACAATTAAGGCATCTTAAATAACCGCTTTAAGATGAGAAAGCATTGGAATCCCCAATAGTCTTACAAAAAAAAAAATAAATAAATATATATATATATATATATATTTTATTTTTTTTTATGCATCATCCCTTTATTTTTTTTATTTTTTCTTTAGGGAGGGAATTAGTATAGGTGCTGTCATGGGCTCATGGAAAACAGATTACCGGTAAGAGTAATCAATGTATTTCCATTACGCCCCATGACAACACCTGCGAGAGACTAGACTAGATAATCTAGGGTGGGACAACTGCCTGCAACACCTTCCTGCAAAAGGCAAGGTCCTGGGCAGACAAGGAGTCCAACCTGTAATGTTTGTAAAAGGTATTAGGGGAGCTCCAGGTAGCCGCCCTACAAATTTGATCAATAGAGGCGCAACCTCTTTCCGCCCAAGAGGAAGCGACTGCTCTTGTGGAATGGGCCGAGAATCCCGAAGGGATCTGTAGACCTGACAAAGTATAGGCTAAACATATGGTCTTGGTAATCCATCCTGCTAAAGTACGGCTAGATACCTTTGCCCCCTTATTAACCGCTTGCAATCAAACAAAAAGCCGAGAAGCTTTCCTCCAATCCTTGGAGGAAGCCAAGTACTGACTCACACTCCTCCATACACCAAGGGTATGGATAGCCTCCTCCCCTGCATTTTTGGGATTTTGACAAAATGAAGGTAAAATAATCTCTTGAGACCTGTGGAAATCCGAGACCACCTTAGGTAAAAAGGCCGGATCAGGCTTAAAGACTATTCTGTCCTCATAAATTTCCGTATATGGAGAAACCACTGACAGGGCTGATAATTCACCAATTCTACGAGCTGTCGTGATTGCTACCAGGAAGGCAGTCTAATAGGATAGGTGTCTTAAGGATACCGAGTCCAAGGGTTCAAAGGGATCCCTAGTAAGGACAATTTTCAGATCCCAAGGGGCCGATTTTGATTTAATGGAAGGAAGCAGCCTCATGGAGGCTCTAGCAAACCTTCTTACCAGTGGATGAGAGGCCAGCTTAAAGTCAAACAACACACTAAGGGCGGAGATGTGAACTTTAAGGGTACTGGGTTTTAACTTTTTGTTAAGGCCCTCCTGCAAAAAAACTAAAATTAAGGCTATATCAGGTGGTGCAAAGGGGTCTAAATCTGGGCCCGCAAAGACAGCAAAGGTCTTCCAAACTCTCAAGTAAATTCTAGTAGTGACTTCCTTCCTACTCGCCAAGAGGGTATCTATAACTTGTTCTGACAACCCCCTGGACCTGAAGACTTCCCTTTCAAAATCCTGGCTGTTAAGTGGATGTTTGCTATCTCTGGATGACGAAGGGGCCCCTGACTCAGAAGGTCCTCCCTCTCCGGGAGAATCCAGGGGTCTGCAAGGGATAGTCTCCTTAACCAGGCGAACCAAACTCTCTTCGGCCAAAAGGGACCTATTAGAATTACTGTTGCTTCCTCCTGCCTGATCTTCTGTATTACTCTGGATAGTAGACCAAGAGGAGGAAAAGCATATACTAGACCGCTGCCCAAATTTTGGGACAGGGCATCTATCCCCAGTGGCCAGTCTGCTGGATTGAGAGAAAAGAAACCCCTGCACTTCCGATTTTCTCTTGATGTGAATGGATCTAGTGACGGGGACCCCCAGAGGTTCACTTTTTGTAGAAAGACTTTTTGATTGATACACCAGTCCCCCTGGCTGAACCTGTGCCTGCTGAGAAAATCTGCCTGTTCGTTTTGAACTCCTTTCAGGTGAACGGCTGACAGGGACATGATTTTCCCCTCTAGCATGGGAAACATTTTGAAGGTTATGTCCAGCAGCTGAGTTGATTTTGTTCCCCCCTGTCTGTTGACATAGGCAACCGCCGTGGCACTGTCTGAAAGGATTCTGACATGTCTGCCTAATAAGGATGGGAGATGGGTTTTTAGAACACAAAGGATGGCCCCCAGCTCCCTGGCATTCTGAGACTGCAGGCTCTGTTCCTCCGACCAAAGGCCTTGGGAAAACCCCAAAACTGAATGTGCCCACCACCCGCTCGGGCTGGCGTCCGTCGTTATTACTATGGGATCTTCCTTTGACCACTCTATTCCCTGTGAAAGATTTTACTCCATCCCCCACCATTAAAGGGAATCTTTCACTGATTTGGGGATCAAGCACCTGTAATCCAGTGAATGCATTTCCCCTTCCCACTGGGAAAGAATGAACGACTGCAGAGTCCTTGATCTGAACTGGGCCCACTTTACTGCAGGGATGCATGCTGTCATCAGCCCTAGCACCGACATGGCTTCCCTGAGAGAGGAAAATCTGGCTTGGCTGAAAAGTGCTATCCTCTGCCGAATTATTACTTTCTTCCGTTCTGGTATAAAGGCTTTCTGCGCTACTGAGTCTAGTAATATCCCTAGAATCACACACTGATGACAAGGGGTCAGGGAAGATTTTTCCATATTTATGAGCCAGCCCAGACTCTCCAGGATTTCTAATACTTCCTGTACATGTAGAGACAGAGACTCTGGGGACAGACCTATCACAAGGAGATCGTCTAGATAGGGCACGATTATAATGTTTGCTCTCTTTACATGTGCCATAGTCTCAGCTTCATAAATATCCTAGGTGCCTGTGAAATACCAAACGGAAGGGCTCTGAATTGGAGGTGGATCACCTCCTTCTCCATCTGGACTGCCACTCTGAGGAATTTTTAGGATGATGGGTGAATGGGAACATGGTAATAGGCATCCCTTATGTCTATAGAAGCCATTACACAATTGGGAAACAGTTGAAGAATGGTGGAAGATATTGACTCCATCCGAAACTTCTGGTATGTCAGATATTGATTTAACTCTCATATTTATAATCGTCCGAAATGTCCCGTTTGGCTTTAGAACGAGGAAAAGTGTAGAGTAAAACCCCTTCCCTATTTCCTCCGATGGTACCAGTATTAAAACCGCTTTGTGTCTCAGGTCTTCTATCTCTTTTATCCAGACTGCCTGTTTTACCGATTTTTTGCCTAAATTGGTGATTTTTAGTCTGTCCGGCGGAAGACTTTTGAACTGTAGGCGGTAACCTTCTTTTATAATACTTCTTATCCAGAGGCTTGAGCTTATACTTTGCCAAGCCAGAAAATAAGAAGAGAGGCGACCGCCAACCTGGGGTCTGGCGTCATTGCTGAGTGGTTTTGGGGGGCTGGGTCCTGGGTTTGAACAGGAAGCTTCTTGATCTATTTGTCTTCCAATCACCGCCCTTCTTTTGCTGAATAAAACCCCCTCTCCTCTCCCTCCGAAAGGGCCTTTTCTGATTCGGAAAGGAAGGAACCGGAAACCCCTTTTTTCTATCTGACGCCTTGTCAAGAATCTCGTTCAACGCGGCCCCAAACAAGAGATTTCCTTGACAAGGGAGGGCACATAGTTTGGACTTAGATGACACATCCCCCTTCCAGACTTTAAGCCAAAGGGATCTCCTAGCGGAGTTTGATAATGTCGCCACCCTGGCAGATAATCTTAGGGCGTCTGCCGAAGCATACGATGTAAAGTCTACTGCCTTTGATATGGTAGGTATGGCCTCTAACAGCTGCTCCCTCGGGGTTTCACTAGCAATGTGAGACTGTAGCTCTTCTAACCATACTTTGAGGGACCGGGCTACAGAGGTGGTGGCTACATTAGGCTTAAAGGAAGACGTAGAGGCCTCCCAAGCTTTCCTCAAGTACACATCAGCCCTCTTATCCATAGGATCCTTAAGAGCTCCAAGATCCTCAAAGGGAAGAGCGGACCTTTTGTTTACTTTGGCTACAGGACCGTCTACCCTGGGGACCCCCAGCCAAGCTGAAAAATCTGTATCCTCTGTATCCCCTGTATTCTTTTTATAGACCTTGGTATGAAAAACTTTTTATCTGGCTTGCTCCACTCACGCTTAACTAATTCTTTTATGCAGTCTTGTATGGGAAACACCTTAGGTTTCTTAGGTTTAAGGCTCTCGAACATTAACTCCTGCCTGGATTTAGGCTCCCTATCCTCCTCTATATCCATGGTAGATCTTACTGCTCTCAAGAGCGGGTCAATGTCCTCTACTTTAAATAATGGCCTGCCAGTATGATCCTCAGAGGATGAGTCTAGAATGACCCCCTCCTCCTCCGACTCTGAATCCGATATATCCTCAACCACCTGAACCTTTTTCCCCTTGGATGGCTCTGGTAGAGATTTCTTAAACTGCTCCACAGAGGAGCGGACCTCTGTCTTAATCAAGTCCTGAATATTTTGAAATAAGGACGGAGATTCTTCTGCTACAAGCCTATCCAATCAAGGCTGACAACATCTCTTAGGGTAGGAGGGATCCAGCCTCTTCTTACATAACCCACACTCTTTCCCTCTTATCTTATGGGTGGCTTTCTTTGGGACATCCTTAACCTGTATAACATAAGCCCACAATCAATACCCACTTAACAATGACAATCTCCCGAAGGAGACAATGGGGAGAACCCCTCTTACCCCCAGGAGTACCGTGCATTCAGTGTGCTACTCCTGTCTGTCAACGCGCTGTGGAGTCTCCCCTTCTTCCTGCATTGTAGCGAATAAGGGAGCATTGAAGGAGACAGTGTGCTTCTTAGTAGAAGATGCTGCCAGTACTCGGAGCTGTTTGGACTGCTGGTACTGCTGCTAGAGCCACTGCAGATGCTGCTGCTGCTGCCGGTGCCGCTGCTGGTGCCACTGCTGGTGCTGGGCTGGTATCGCTGGTATCACTGGTCCGGTCCTGGTGTCTCCATACCTCCTTCCATCTATGGAACGGCCGGCGTTTCCTTTTGAAAGGGCCACGCACCGCCCGCCATCCTTAGCCCCTCCCCTTCCGGGTTCCGGTGGAACGCACGCATCACTTCCTGCGTCCACCGGAATCAGTGTGCCAAGCGTGGGAGCCACGCTCCGCACGCTACTCTATTGAACAGCAGGGAGGCTGAATGCCTCCCCCATCCACTGGACACTGCCAGCCGCGCACTGGCGAGGAGGAGCATCAGGGATCCCCCAGATGCCCAAAGAAAGCGCCGGGCTTCGCAACGGCTCCTAGTGGAGTCTTACGCCACCAGGTACCCAGGGTGGATAACCCACTAGGATAACCCATGCCCTAGAGGCCCTGCAGCCCCCTGCTAGATCTAGGAAAGAACCCCCCCCTGTCCCCAGGACAGGAAACAGGAAACAACTGGATGATGGAGTAGCGAAGGCCTTCTTAAAGATCTGGGAAGTTCCTGTTTCCTGTTGGGATGGGGGAGGATCTCTCGCAGGTGCTGTCATGGGGCGTAATGGAAAGTTCATTACCAGGATCACAATTTCACAGAGTTAACAGAAACAACTCGAAGAAATGAAACTCCGCTTTCTGGAGAGGGGCTATCCCAACCATCTGGTAGACAAGACCCGTCTAGATTAGGGTTGTCACGATACCAAAATTTTGATTCGATTTTGATACCAAGAAAAAGTATTGCGATACTCGATACCATGCCGAAAAAATAAAACACCCAAAAATCTGTGCCTCCATCAGACCTCAGAGCAGCCCACTGTGCCCCCATCAGACCTCAGAGCAGCCCACTGTGAATCCATCAGACCTCACATCAGCCCACTGTGCCCCATCAGACCTCACATCAGCCCACTGTGCCCCCATCAGACCTCAGAGCAGCCCACTGTGCCCCATCAGACCTCAGAGCTGCCCACTGTGCCCCCCATCAGACCTCAGAGCAGCCCACTGTGCCCCCATCAGACCTCAGAGCAGCCCACTGTGCCCCCATCAGACCTCAGAGCAGCCCACTGTGCCCCCATCAGACCTCAGAGCAGCCCACTGTGCCCCCATCAGACCTCAGAGCAGCCCACTGTGCCCCATCAGACCTCAGAGCAGCCCACTGTGCCCCCATCAGACCTCAGAGCAGCCCACTGTGCCCCCATCAGACCTCAGAGCAGCCCACTGTGCCCCCATCAGATCTCAGAGCAGCCCACTGTGCCCCCATCAGATCTCAGAGCAGCCCACTGTGCCCCCATCAGACCTCACATCAGCCCACTGTGCCCCCATCAGACCTCACATCAGCCCACTGTTCCCCCATCAGACCTCACATCAGCCCATTCTGCCCCCATTAGAATAAAATAAAAAACGTCTCTTACCTCTCCTGCGCCGCGGCTCCGCTCTGGGTCCGGCGCTCTGTGTCTTCTCCTCCCGGCGCTACACTGTCTCCTGACTGCGTGCAGCGTCAGGTCAGAGTGCGCGCAAAATAGCAAATCCCGGTACCGAATCGATACTTGTATAAAAGTATCAATTCAGTATCGAAATATCGATACCCGTGACAACCCTAGTCTAGATACACCCAAGACGCCCACCACCAATAATAAACGTATTTCATTTATACATACTTACCATCTGTGCACTAAAAAGGTGCTTAACATAATCCGCAACCATTGGCCACTATTACATAAAGCCTATCCAACAATAGAGGATTTCAAAAACCCGGTGTTAATTTGCAATCGTAGACCTAAAAACCTCAAAGATTTACAGGTTCGAGCAAACGAAGGCTCTCAATTATGACTCCCTAGGCAGACATTTTTGCAAACACCAAAAAGAGGCACATTTCCCTGTCTTCATTGCTCCCAGTGCACACATGTGTAAAAGGGGTCAGATTTGTTTCACCCACGTACGGGCAAATATTTTCCAATTAAATAATTTTTCTTCTGTGATTCAGACATTGTTACCTACTGGATCCACACGTTACAAACCCTACACCCCAAAAGGTCTCAACCGTGACTATGAAATACACAATTTGAGCCTATTAACCTGAGTAGATGACAGTTTTTACTAGGCGGTTTTACTAGATGTGACTAACTGTATTTTCTCTGTTTCAGGCCCATTAGACCGACAGCCGCAGATGGATATCCTTTTTGTCGCATTTTCCTTCATTTTGCTTCTGTCCTTTCTTCTACCTCATTCATTCTCTCTTTTTTTATCATTTTATTCTTTTATTATTTAACCTTTATTTTAATTTTATTTTCATTTAGTTTCATTTTTCTTGTCTTACCTCCCTCTTTTGCGTTCCACCTGCCGACTGCCTTCCGGTCTGGGCCTGCGAGCACCGCCCGCCCCACGAAGCATGGCGCGCGAGTTCCGGCTTTACTAGGGCGCATTTCCTCCTTAGGTGATAGACCTCCTTCACCTTGGCGCCACTGCATTCTCCTACCTTGTACCTCTTCTTCATACTCCCTCCATTTGCGGCCAAGGTAAGTTACTTTGACTTCCTTAATTAACCCACTCAGATTTGGCCTCCATTCAGCTTCACCTGTTTAGTTCTGCACACCTAACCGTCTCGCTTGGGCCTGGATCCTATTATATGCACTGGACCTGGATCCAATTACATCTAGTCTATACTGCAGTCTTATCAGACTAACTGATTACTCGTTCTATATATTATATGCCTCATGTTGTATGTACAAGGAATCTTACTGACTCAGGTTCTGTCTAATTTATAATATTGTCTGTACCTGTAAGCGGACAATGAGCTTTAATTGTCTATTTTGTAAATCCTGTTGCGGCCATCTATTGTCACGCGAGGTCGGCGTCGTGCTCCCTCTGCACGACGTCGCCGGACCTCTCCGCCCCCTAGAGACGAGCAATAGGGAATTGAAGTGCTGGTCTTGTCAGCCAGCACTTCATGAGTTAATTCTCTGTTTGGGTTTAGCCATGTGGTGCTGATCACACCACATGGCTACTTTGCATACTGTTTTGGCTGCAATGCTCCGCCTCAGGTCATGTGATGCTGGCCACATCACATGATCCTGTGTGGGCTATTTAAAGATGGCAACTGCCTAGACAAGTTGCCTGTTATTGGTTTTCCTGTACAGTGCTGGTGTTTTTGTTGCAGTTATTGGATTTCAGTGGATTCAGACTTCGGCTTGTGGACTTGGACTTCGCCTTTGCTTTTCCCCTGGTATTGACGTGACCTCCTGATATGACCCCTTGGCTAGTTGACTACTCTGTATTGTGTTTGTTCTGTCTGTGTTTGTTATTCCCTTTGTTTCCCCTTTCCTTGCCCCTGCACTTACTCAGGTCAGGGCCTGTCGACCAGTTACGGTTCTGCCATCTAGGGCTTATACTGTAAGTAGGCAGGGACAGTGGTTGGGGTTACAGTCAGGGCTCACTTTCCTCCCTTCCCCTCGTGACAGAATAACAGGCCTACCTTCATGGAGCCGTTTAGAGTCCTCACGGATCAAATGAGTAACATGGCTCAGATGATCCAGGATCTAGCTGAGAGACTCCAACATCAGGAGCAGCTGCAGTCTGTACCTGCAGCCGTTCCCTCCATGCCTATCCCCAATATTGAACCCCATATTAAGTTACCTGATCGGTTTTTGGGGGACCGAAAGACTTTCAGGTCCTTTAAGGAGAGCTGCAAGCTTTATTTCCGTTTGCGCCCTCATTCCTTCGGGCTCGGAGCAGCAAAGGGTCGGTATAATCATATCCTTACTGCAAGGGGATCCGCAGGAGTGGGCTTTTTCATTACCATCTGACTCTCCATGTCTTTCTTCTGTGGAGGCATTTTTTCAGGCCTTAGGGCTGTTGTATGAAGAGACTGACATGGCCGCAGTTGCCGAAAATCAACTTAGATCTCTTCGCCAGGGTAACCGTCCTGTCGAGGATTACTGTTCGGAGTTCCGTAAATGGTGTGTGTCCTCTGAGTGGAACGATCCTGCTTTGAGGAGTCAGTTTAAGGTGGGACTGTCCGACCACTTAAAAGATTTACTTGTTAGTTACCCCTCCCCAGACACCCTAGACGCGACTATGACTCTAGCTATTAGACTCGACCGTCGATTCAGAGAGAGACAGAGAGAACGTCGGACTGCTCCTCAAGTGGTTGTTTCGCCTGATGCTCCCGCTCAGAGACCTCCTCCTGCTGAAGTCCTGGAAGAGCCTATGCAACTAGGGCTAAACTATGAGGGACCAGAGACGCCTCAAGGGAGCTTGTTTCTACTGTGGAGAAATGGATCACTGGCTCCAGCAGTGCCCAAGACTTCCAGCCTCAAGAAGTCTCTTCCGAGGAATAAGGTTTCACCCAGGGTGGTAAGAAAGAAATTTTGTTACCTATTACGATTTCGCATAATTTGTGTAAGGGTTCAGGTGAAGCATTTGTGGATTCCGGATCCGCTTCTAATTTTATTGATTTCGATTTTGCTCAGGCTGTAGGGATTCCTACAATTCCGTTGAAGGGTGTTATACAAATTATTGCGCTTGATTCCACACCTCTGGGTAACGGGAGGGTAGAATTTTGTACTCCTGAGGTTACCCTTACTGTAGGGGTCTCTCATTCTGAAGTTTGTTCATTCCTAGTATTAAAGAATTTACCTGCTGATCTTGTCCTGGGTTTGCCTTGGTTACAGGACCACAATCCGGTAATCAATTGGTCATCAGGTGAATTGGAAAAATGGGGGTCTAAGTGTAACCAGTGCTGTAAGTCTATACTGCAAGCTGGAACCACTGTCGAGTCTCTTGTCCTTCCAGAGTATATCAGAGACTTTTTAGATGTGTTTACTATGTCTGAGACTGACTTCCTTCCTCCCCATCGGCCTTATGATTGTTCCATTGAGATCATTGAAGGGTCTAAATATCCCAAGGGCCGTATTTATAATCTTTCAGCCCCAGAACGTCAGGCCATGAAGGAGTACCTTACTGAAAGTCTGGCTAAGGGTCATATCAGGCCTTCAGTATCACCAATGGGGGCGGGGTTTTCTTCGTCAGTAAAAAGGATGGAGGGTTAAGGCCGTGTATTGATTACAGGGAACTGAACAAAATTTCAGTAAAAAACAGGTACCCCCTGCCCCTTATTCCAGATTTATTGAACCAGGTCCAAGGATCCTGCTGGTTCTCTAAACTGACTTAAAAGGGGCCTATAATTTGATTAGGATCAGGGAGGGGGATGAATGGAAGACAGCTTTCAATACCCCAGAGGGTCACTATGAGTACCAAGTGATGCCTTTTGGGTTGAGTAATGCACCGGCTGTTTTTCAAAATTTTGTCAATGATATTTTTAGACCATTTTTGGGGAGGTTTATGATTGTCTATATTGATGATATTCTCATTTTTTTCGGCTGATTGGGAATCACATGTCTTCACACTAGACAGGTGCTGGAGGTGTTACGCAAAAATCAATTATTTGTTAAAGGGGAAAGTGTACGTTTGGTGTCCAGGAGGTGGCCTTTCTAGGTTATATCCTCACCCTTTTTCTTTTAAAATGGACCCAGCAAAGGTACAAGCCATCCTAGATTGGGTACGACCTACCTCCCTAAAGGCGCTCCAGCGCTTTCTAGGATTTGCTAACTTTTACCGTAAATTTATTAAAAATTTCTCGGTTTTGGCCAAGCCCATTACGGATCTGACTCGTAAGGGAGCAGATCTGGCCAATTGGTCCCCGGCAGCCATAGAGGCATTTGAATCTCTTAAAAGATCTTTTATTAATGCTCCTGTTTGATCCAACCCGACCAAACTAAGCCTTTATAGTGGAGGTTGATGCTTCTGAGGATGGCGTTTGGAGCTGTTCTGTCTCAGGGATCCTCCACTTTAACTAATCTCAAAGCCATGCGCTTTTTTTTCACGCAAATTCTCGCTGCCGAAAAGAATTATGACATCGGCAACAGGGAAATTATTAGCTATTAAATGGGCTTTTGAGGAATGGCGTCATTTCTTGGAGGGGGCATTACATCGTGTCATGGTCCTCACGGATCACAAAAATCTGATGTTTCTGGAATCAGCTAAGCGGTTAAATCCTAGACAGCAAGGTGGGCTTTGTTTTTTACTCGTTTTGATTTTTGTGTTACCTTCAGGCCCGGAAGTAAGAACATTAAGGCGGATGCCCTGTCAAGAAGCTTCCATGCTGTCAACTTCCTGAGGGTCCCGCCTGAACCCATCCTGCCTGCTGACATCATTGTGGCAGCCGCCACAGCTGATTTGACTTCTGAAATTTCGGCGGGACAACATCTGGCTCCGCCTGACACTCCCACAGATAAGTTATTTGTGCCGGCTCATTTACGTTTGCGGCTGCTGGGGTGAGTGTCACAACTCCGTGTTATGTGGACATCCAGGTATTAATGCCACTAAAGAGTTAATTTCTAGGGAATGTTGGTGGCCTTCTATTTCTAGGGATGTTCAGGCCTTTGTAACTCCTGTAGCACATGCGCCAGGTCCAAGAATCCTAAGACGCGTCCTATGGGTGAGCTACATCATTACCCATTCCTGAAGACCCATGGTCCACTTGTCTATGGAATTTCTGACCTGCCGTGTTCTGATAGTAAAACTGTGATTTGGGTGGTAGTGGACAGGTTCAGTAATGTGTCATCTCATCTCATTGTGTAAATTACCTACTGCAAAAGTTTGGCCTCTCTGTTTTATTGATCACATTGTAAGAATCATGGTATACCGGAAAACATTGTATCAGATAGGGGTGTGCAATTTGTTCCAGGGTTTTGGAGGCCTTTTGTCATAAGATTGATATTTTTGTCTTTTCGTCGCCTTCCATCCAGAGACTATGGTCAGACTGAGCGCGCTTAATCAATCTGTTGAACAATTTCTTAGATGTTATGTTGGCGGACAACCAACATCAATGGTCTAGATATTTGTCTCTCGCCGAATTGCCAATAAATAACAGGGTTAATACATCCTCTGGGATATGCCGTTCTTTTGTAATATGGTTCATCGCGTTTTGGTTCTTTTTCCTTGTCTAACATCTGTTGTTCAGAGGTCAACTCTTTTGCTCAAGAACTGTGCACAGTTTGGGCGCAGGTTCAAACGAACTGAAAAAAGCCCAAGAGACCCAAAAGATTAAGGCAGATAGGAAGCGCTCGAATGGTGTTGATTTCAGGGTGGGGGACAAAGTGTGGCTTTCGACAAAAACCTAAAGATGAAAGTACCTTCTTATAAGTTCGCGCCTCGGTTCATTGGTCGTACGAGATCACCAAGGTGATTAATCTGTGTCTTTTAAACTGTGTCTACCTGAATCTTTTCGCATCCACAATGTATTTCACAAATCATTGTTAAAGGATTATGTTGCTCCGTTTGTCCAGAGAATCAACCTCCGCTCCAGTACAGGTGGCAGGACAAAGCGGAAATGAGGTTGCTAGTATTATGATGTAAGAAAGGTTCGGAATCCTTCCAGTATCTCGTACACTGGAGGGGATTTGGTCCGGAGGACAGATCTTGGGTACCGTTGACCAGGATGCATGCTGATACTCTCATCAGGAATTTCCATCTGCAGCATCGATAAGCCTGCTCCCGCGTAAGGGTCCGGTGGCCCTCGTGAAGGGGGTACTGCACGCAGGTCGCGTCGTGCTCCTCTGCAGACGTCGCGGAGCTCTCCGCCCCCTAGAGACGAGCATAGGAATTGAAGTGCTGGTCTTGTC